>JAJOOF010066057.1:0-11112 GCA_029582545.1 Solanum lignicaule
ATATGATGAATATAAATTATTTATGAATTTAAGAAGGAATAACAAAATACAACACTTGAGTAGATTGAATGTTACACTACTTTAAGAAAAAGAAAAAAAGTACTCTATATGATTTTTAAATGTTATAAACTTATTAGTATATTAAAAAAAAGTAAGAAAACTTGTGGAGGCAATAATGGGCCCTACATTTATAGAAGTCCGTGTTTTGTTTTACTCTTCCAATGTGTGGATAGCCACGTGGCCTAGGAATATGCTAGAATTTGGGTGATTTTTCTGGAATTTCAGTACTTCCTATGCACGAAGTACAATTGCTATTAAGCTGTACATTTTGCTTATTTACGAATTTACCCTTGGTCGTCCTTGGTCGTCTTCACCTTTCTATATAATAGAAATATATATATAGATTAAGAATCCAGGTAAGATAATGTGATAATGTCTTCAGAACTTAAAGGATCAAACGCGCACCTCCACTAATTTAATTTGGGCAGATGGAAATAATTTTCTTTCACTAAGGCATTATGGTTCTCAACCTTTACTGAGCACTAAGCCATAACTAAGGTGCTAATTACATATTATCACTTTTAATATATTATTTACCACTACGTTAATAAAATATAATATAAATACCTGATACGAGTACGTTTTCACATTAGCATAATAATAAAATGATAATCAACGAGATGGAGGAGCATCATGAAAGATTAAATGCACTACCCAAAATAAACTTAATTATGCCGTGTCATTTAGGTTAGCAATTGTTTAAAAGAGAATTAGAGAGACGTGAAGAGATTGAGGGACAAAGAATTTAATTATTTTAAGTAAAGTAAAAGGGAAAAGTGGGTTTAAATTAGCTCATATATTCAATTATAGTCTTTGCAGATTCCAAAGGTCGGTCATTGTTAGCTGTGTTGGATTTGAAGAGTCAGAAAGAAACTTTTATTTAATAAGTATAATCGAGTTGTTGCATACAAAAGGCCATTATATTCTTTCTTTTTTCTGATAGTAGAGTACTTTACTCTACTTGCACATTCATTTGTGTAGGAGACCTTGTCATATATAATACCAACATATACCCAAAAGTACAAATTTGTTTTTGGTTAATTTTATACATTTTTGTAGTAAGCAAAATTGTGTAGCTCATCTTGATTAAGACCATTTACAATATGTAACAGATGATCGATGATGATCATGCAAACATGATCGGTTGTCTGTTATTTTCATGTCTTGCGTGTAAAATTATGATCCTTTAGTAACAAAGAAAAGGTATAAAACCAAAAACAAATTTGTAAAGGGTTAGAAAGGTTATATACACCTCCATCGTGTACGTAAATATTTCTTACTACTTACACTTTGTTTGGAGGGTTGTTACGTATTTTTCATAATGTATCGTATTGTATCGTTTCAAGTAATAGATAGATTGTATCGTTCTTCATCGTTACATAATGTCAAACATTCATATTTTGAATGATAAACCTACCAGAAAAGTAGGGTACGGGGTAGAGTTACTATGAAAATGCAGGATAAAAGATGAAATATGATTGTTAAATAATAAATAAAGATAAAATGAGGAGAAAATATTAAGGTAACGACGCGATCACACCAATAAATCGGTTCGTTACGTATTTTTTCGTCGTTACCTAACAATACGATATAATATAATTTAAATAACAAACAAAACAAACATTGTATTTAAACTAACCATACAATACAATACTACATGTGTTAAGGATTTGGGATGACTCCCATAGTTAAATTTCAGGAAAAAGTAAAGATGAAAGAAATGAATTTCAATAACTGAAAGCTATCACTAGTTTTGCCAACTTTTGAAGCAACCCCAGTACTGTAAGTTTAGGAGTGGGGTGCACCACTAAATAAGGAGAAAAAAGTAGGTATATATTAAGTGAAAACTGATTCGTATTTTTTTGGATAAATGACTCAGTATTCAACTAAGTGCACCATTCAACATTTGTAGAAAAGGGGTGTGAGCAAATAATATTGATCAATTCTAAAAAATATGTCCATAAAATACCTAATTTGGCGGAAAGACTATGGATTAATGTAAACTATATATAAATAAGGCTATAAATTCGCCCCTAAGTGGTGCATGAGGAAAACATTAGCCATTGAATAAATGGGGTTTTGGGATGAACCATTTAGTACCTTTTGCTACGTAAGTTACAGAAATTAGGAGCATCAACATGCATAACCACCATAATTTTATATGATGATTTAAGTTCTTTGTGGTTTAGGATGTGTAAACATGGATCCTATTTTAAGTACATGTAATGTGTGTGTGAAACAATCATTAATATTTGTGTCAAGATAGACTATCTTCATTACAAATATTCTTGAGGTACGAAGGTCCTTCCCTGAACCCTGTATGAATGCTTTGTGCACTAGGCCGTCATTTTTTTATGTATGGGGAAGCAGGTAGGTGAAAGCGAGATCAAACAATATATTTTGTAGATCTTATTCTCCTCAGAGATTAGAAACACTAATTAACCACTTTACACTATAGTTTCCAAAAGAAGGAGAGGGAGGTTTATGTTCCTAACGCAAGAGGTTGATGATTTACATTTACTTCTGATTGTTTGTTGGAATTGAGACGAAAGTAGCTGTATATGTTTCCCTTTTTTTCATATAGTTTCCGTTGGATTCTAAAATATTGATGTGAAATGTAGTAATCTATGGAATTTACCTACTTCTATTTGGTGGGTTTGGCCACCATACAGTGGGTAAATAAAAAAGCGGGAGCTCTAGCCGATAACAAACTAAAGATGTAATTAACAAAAGTTTAGTGATGTAACACACGAGATAGATATGGAATTGAGGTTTGATACGCAAGTTATTTTCCAAGAGAGGAAATTTCAAGTACCTTGGGCCATTAATCCAAGGAAATAGAGAGATTGATGATGATGTTACACATCGTATTGGAGCGAGGTGAATGACATGGAGGCTCGCATCCAGTGTCTTGTATGATAAAGATGTGCCACCAAGATTTAAAGATAAGTTTAATAAAGTGGTTGTTAGACCAACTATGTTATATGGGGGGAGTGTTGGTCGTTCAAAATCTCGCACATCCAGAAGATGAAAGTAGTGGAAATAAAAATGCTGAGATAGATGTGTGGGCATATAAGGAGAGATAAGATTAGGAACTAAGATATTCGGGACACGGTGAGAGTGACCTTTGTGTCAGACAAGATAAGAGAAGCAAGGCATAGATGGTTCAGACATGTGAAAATGAGATGCACAATGCCCCAATAAGGAGTTGTGAGAGGTTGGCTATAGTGGGTCTGAAGAGAGGTAGAGGTAGCTAAAGAAATATTGGGGAAAGTTGGTTAGACAAGACTGTTGACACCCAATTTTGGCCCTCCACAATGTATTTTAATCATCGAATTTCTCCAATTTTGAATGATTTGAAATAATTGGCTTTATAAAATTTAAAATATTTTCAAGTTATTTTAAAGTAATTTTAGTCATTTTTATAAATTTTAAATAATAAATTTGTATTTTATATAATTTTGTATATAATTAGTAATATTTTATGAATATTCGAAAATCCTCTTAAAAAGATTGTATTTTTTACTTTAAATTTTGTTAATTAGTTTAGTTAATCAATAGTTTAGATTTTCGAGTTAATTAGTTTTTCGTTAAGTTAATTATTTTATTTTTCGTTAGAATTAAGAAGCTCGTTAGTTAGTTATATTGATTCGTCCTATCTAAATTTTAGCCGAATTTACTAAGTTAATTCAATTCGGCTACGTTCTTAATTATAATTGGCTATGAATTCAATCTATTTGGCCAAATCCTCAATTCAAAAAACTAGCTCTTTATTACAAATCTAACCCCTCCCTTTGCCTCACTTAGTTTCAGCCCATCAAAAGACCGAAATTGGGCCATTTTCAACCGATTCTTTATAAACTGTAGGCATAATCTTTGTTAAGTTCATTCTTTGCCATTTTATGTGAATTGTCCAGTTGTCTTATTAGGAGAATTATTATTTATTTATTTATTTTGTTTTTATCTCAATACTATGTGATTAATATGAGGGAATCACCATCAGATGATTAGAGGTATCAAATGGACGGGTTGGATTGAAATTGAAGATATTAAAATGGGTTGAAATAGAAATTGGGTTGGGTTCTGACCCGCCCAAGTTTACTTTGGGCTTAAAAGCGGGGTTGGTTTTGACCCGCCCAATTGAACCAGCTTAATCTCAATAATTTTAGGGCAAATTACAGAAATCACATACTTTTAATGCAAAATTACAATCTATCCCTTAAAAGTTTATAATTACAGAAATCCCTCAAACGGATACAATAATATAAGCGCTGATACATTAATCTGATGCGCAAGATACATTAATCGTTAAGTAAGATACAATATATTTTATACATGATACACTAATCTGATGTACATTTTATACATGATACACTAATTTGATGCACGAGATACAATAATATAAGCGTTGATACATTAATCTGATGCGCGAGATACACTAATCTGATGCCCGAAAATGAGGGATTTTGGAGATTTGTAAAACTTATAGGGGATAATGGTAATAGGTAAACTAAAATGTGGGATTTCTATAATTTTTCCATAATTTTAATATATTGCTATTTAAGTTTTATAACCATAATTTGAATTTCAACTCAGGAAAATTTAAAAAAAGAAGTTACAAATGGATAGATAAATCCTAAAATATATTTTAAGGATTCTCTTAAAATGGGTTAAGACTTGATGGGTTGCGATTAAACCCAATTCAAATTATCTTGAACCCAACCCTTAAAATTATGAACGGGTTGGATGGGTTACCTATAATTGGTTATTTTTTAAGCCCCTACATATGATGTTTAGTTATTCATGCTATGGGTAAGAAAGAATGTGATCTTAATTAATTTAATTGACGCATATTGTACCTTATAAGCATGATGGCAGTAGACTTTCATCCTTAATCCCCTGTCCTCTTTCCTTTGAATTTCCATTGTTTGTTACTTTCTCATGTCTAATTAAAACCATTTATCATGTTTTCTCTCATAATTGATATGATTGGTGCATTATGATCTCCATGAATATTAGTACTAATTCCTTCATTACTCTCTGTTGTATGTGATATCGGCTAAGTCT
Organism: Solanum lignicaule; assembly: GCA_029582545.1. Taxonomy (NCBI): domain Eukaryota; kingdom Viridiplantae; phylum Streptophyta; class Magnoliopsida; order Solanales; family Solanaceae; genus Solanum; species Solanum lignicaule. The sequence goes on from JAJOOF010066057.1 coordinate 5,128, forward strand.
ATTTTGGACTCCATTCTTGCATTTCATCAAGTTGAATTCCCTCGAGTCGGCCTTCGTCATTGTTCGAGTTTGGAAGCTGATATACGAGCATTTATACACTGGTATACAGTATCGATATACACTGAAAATTGGCCCAAAAGCAGCATATACACTGATATATAGTGACTGTATACAGCTGATACAAGGACGAAAAATGGGCCAGGCCCAAAACAAAGTGCAAAAACAGTCTTGAAATATTGAATTACTTAGAATTAGGACATGATGAAAGAAATTGGACCTGCCATTCCAACAGTTTGAAATTTGGGCAAGAGCCCAAGTTTATATTTTCTTTTCCCTTTATTATTGTATTTGATTGTTTCTAGTTTAACTAACTTTGTTTGTGTGGTTCAAATTTAATTAAATCCCCTTAACGAGGAACCTTTTGTGTTAATCTTTTAAGTGATTTTACTTACTTAGTTGTCACACTTAATCATTTTATTTGAACTTTCTTTTCAAAATCATTTCAAGTGTTTAATTCCTTTAAAAATTTCCAAATTAGTCAAAAAATTCATAGGATAACTGCGTGTTAGCGGATACTTCAAATGCCTCAAAACCCTTTTTGAAGTGTAATGGGAACCTCAAACCTTCTACTCTGATTTTTTTAGACTTAATTCTGTTAAAGTCTTTAAAATCAAGTTTTCTTAATTTCTTTTAAAAAATCAAGTGATGACTTCTTTTAAAATCAATTTTTCTATTAAAGTTAAATTGATTTTTGAAAATCAGTTATTTTTCACTATAATAAAGGCATGACACACCTATAACTTACCAAAGACACTACCCTAGATAAAAAGATATGTAAGTCGAGGATTAGAGTAGAAGATTAGTAGGTAGTCAAGTGTTGTCTAGTTTCGTTATCAATGTTAGTATTTTTACTCTCTAATGTCTTATTCTTTGATTTAATTTTACTTGTTGTCTCCTTGGTTTCAATTATTGTATTACTTCTTGTTGATTCCATTATCTTCTCTATTATTTTAGGCCAAATCCATCAATGACCCCTTAAAGTTGACATCAATTTTCACTTAGACACCCTAACTAGCCTTTGTTCATTTTAGAGATCTTATGTCAGGCCCCTATATCATTTTAACACTTTTTACTAACATGACAAAGTGAGTGTGATACACTCCATAGTAGCGTGTGAAAGGCTTTATTTAACCATTTTTAGTTTTATTTTCTTTTCTTCTTCTTCTCCATTTTATTACAATCGAAATAACTTTTAATTCTTATTTTTTAAGATTTGAGATTTGAAAATCGTACCCATCATCTTCTTCTCCTTTCTTTTTCTTTGATCTAAGAATAATAATTATTATGACCTTATTTGTCGAAAAGTGAGATAGGTGATTGATGAAGGGTCATACATTTCAGCTACGCATCTTGTAGACTCATCACTTCCAACAATTTTGAAGCTAAAAGTAATAATAAGGCGGTGTTCATCCAAAACGAAAGAGACTATATAACACATAATTTGTGCTCCTTCTACTTAAAAGCACGAAATTGATAACAACAAATTGAATCTACGGCAAAAATATAATAAATCAAAATCAAGATCTAATGAAAACTCCAAAATGAAAAAGAAATTGGAGGTTCAGGGGAGGCGCTGCCGCTAGGAATGTTTTGGGAAGAAAGGACGAAGGAGGAGGCGTGGGGTAGGTTGGGTAGGATTTTAGAAAATAAGTATTTATTTTTATTTATTATTTTTGGCTGAAAATTAGTTTTTTTCTTATAATGTATTTTTAGAGAACACATGTAATCATTTAATTGGTGGTTTGCCATGTCATCAACAAATGTATTACACTCTCCTTCTGTTTTTTGCTTATTGTAAAAAAATGTGTCAAAATGACATAGCGAGATTCTACATGAGGTGTCTAAAATAAACATCAATCAATTGAGGTGTTTAAATGAAACTTATTGACAGCTTTAAGGGGCCACCGATGAGTTTGACCATTATTTTAGGCATAGTGACATTCATTATTGTATATCTTTTACTACATCAGGGGAGCCACACAGTCGAGATGCTTCGGCCCTCGTCCGTGCGTCTCCCTACTGTATTTCCTTTCCAAATATGCTTTGATATGCTTTACTTGAGCAGGAGAATCCATCGAAAATCACCTCTTTACCTTCGCAAGGCAGGTATAAGGTTTGCTTACACACTACCCTCCACAATTTGTTGAGTTATACATTGTGAATAATTTGTTGTATCTTGGAGGAGACAAGCCAAAAAGATTATTGTTGGATCCGCGAAAATTTTATTGCAATAGGCTTGAATCACCTTAAAGAGAGTAAGATATTCACGCCTAAACGAGAAGAGATCTTATTTTCTTCATTTTAGTTTGCAATTGTAATTTGTAACTTCACATGGACAATAATTATACAATCACGCCTACACAAAATTAAAATTAGTAAAAATTAGAAACCATTTTTTACCCCTTTCCATTATTTCTTGCTCAGATACACAAAAATTTGTCCTTATATGTTTCCTTCATCTCCCTTCTAATTTTCACTTATCTTTTCTTTGCATTATTAGGACTATAATCTTATTGTTGATTCAAACAGTTACTTGCTTAATTTTTAGTTTATTGCATTATTTCTTGCTCCGATTATTAGGACTATAATCTTATTCTAGATTCGAACAGTTACTTGCTTAATTTTTAGTTTACTAATGCTTTATGTTGTTTTTGTTATGTAAAAAACATTTTTTTATTGAGAAGTAATATATTGAAGTTATGAAGGTAATGTTTCGTTAGTTGAAATCTTTATTATGTCTAAAATTATTTTAATTTGAAATTATAATTTGAAATTATATCCGAAAAAATCTAAGAGAGTAATAATACACTTTTAAATTAAAAGATTATAATTGAATGCAAATAAAGAGATTAAATATTTTTTTTGATATCTCAAATTAAACTATGGGTGGAATCACAACACTAATCGTTTGACTATGGAAATTTTTCATTTTATTTAAAGATAAGCGTTTGTTAATAAAATTTCCAATTACAACTTCAAAATTTTAAAATAAATTCTTCTCTTAAAATTATATTTTTATAAAAAATACATTTACATTCTAAAATTTTATTACAAAAGTTATAATCCAACTTTGGAATTTTTAAATAAAATATATTTTTTTTCTTTTTTGATGGCCAAATGCGCACTTATAAATATATAAAAAAAATAAACCAATAGAAATATCACTCCAACCCGGCAAAACCGAGCTCCTCTGAACCGGCAAGTTCTAGGCGAAAAGGAAAAAGATTGAAGACGAACTCGAAACCCTAGTTCTTGCAGAGCGTAAAGTAGTAGCAGTGGAAGTGGAAGTGGAAGAACAATGTCGTCGACTCTACTGGAGGTGACTCGTGCATCGCACGAGGAAGTTGAGCGGTTCGAGCGCCTTATTGTGAAGGATCTCCAGACTGAGCCAGCTACCAACAAGGACCGGCTCCACCAGAGCCACCGCGTTCGTAACATGATCGAGCAAATCATTGACACCACACACAAACTGGTAATTTTTCGTTCCCGCTTACAATTGAATTAATTTTGGATTTTAATTTTTACTCCAAGTTTAGTTAACAATTGATGTTTGTGTTGTAGGTAGATATATATGAAGACAAAGACGGAGCGAGGAAGGATGAAATTGCAGCTCTGGGAGGCCAGACCGCAACTGGAACAAATGTGTTTAGTGCATTTTATGACAGATTGAAAGAGGTTAAAACAGTCTCAGCTCTTATTGTTTTTCATATTCTATATTCTGTGGTTACTTAGTTCAATTTGTTTTGTTTTATGAACTTGCTCTGTGTATTTGTGCTTATGATTTTTAGATTCGTGAGTACCATAGAAGGCATCCTGCTGCGCGTGCTATTATTGATACCGGTGATGAATATGAGCAGCTCCTCAAAGAAGAACCACAAATTGAGTTTAGTGGCGAGGTTAGTTTCACTCTTCGTCTCCTATCTGTGCCTCATATCCTGTTTCTTTCTAGCAGGAAATTAATTGCTTGTATTTTTTGATGAGATGATGGATTCTCGCTGCATGTTTAGCGAGTTTGCTTGAAATATTAATTACTACAGTGATTTTAGTAGTTTTTAGCATATTACATGTTTACACTGTTTATTTATTGGGCATCGGCTAAGTTTTAGACATCCTTTTTTGCTCTGAGTATTTGACAGATCTTGTATTTTATCAGTTAGCTCTTTCCTGATAGTGAGGATTTTCTATTATGTGATACAGCAGTTGTATTGAAAAGCTAATGCAATCGAACATTCACCGATCCTATAGCTTTATGATAAGGAAATTATGTCGTATAGAAGCATATGCTCAGTCGTTGGGTTTGTTAACAGCTTGTTGTAAAAACTAGTGTTGGTATTGGAACTTGAAATTAGACTGACTTTGTCTACTTACTACAAAAGAGAGAACTAGAAGTTTATATAATCGCTAAATCATTGGTTGTTCTCTCAATTGGAACAATAGGGCCGCTATATTCACTACTAAACTTGTTCAAGAGATGAGATATAATCAAGGTATATCTTTTTGATCAAAGGTTGTATTGATCGTCAAAAGAAGATTTAGGCCAAAAATTAGAATACTCTCTGGGAAAATCAAAGTTCATCGAAGAGAAGAAATTGAAGGCTTTCATAGAAGTTCCGGTAGAATTGAGAATATAGTTTTCATTCCATACAAGCCAGATCACGAATTAGTAATTGCTTTTCATAGCTGATGTTTATGTGAATTTTTCCATTTTAATCTAATGATTCTGCAGTGAGATTATGCTTACGTGTAACTCTGTATAACTTTTGAAGCAGGGACTTCTCGGTTAATCTGTCCCGCCTGGTGTCTATTGCTTCTTTATGTTTGCTTCTTGATAATTGTGTGATACCAGTTGTTTTTTATTCCATTTTGCTATTGTGACATGTTGACAGGAAGGTTCTGGGCGATACCTTGACTTACACGAATTGTTTAACGAGTATATCAACTCCAAATTTGGTGAGCCAATTGAATACACAGCTTATCTTAATGTATTTTCCGAACCACAGAAGATTCCTCATAAAGCAAAGACGACTAGGTAAGAATGCCTCTAGTTGGTGTGAATATTCAATCTTTCAAATCAGATATATCGTTCAGAGTTTGTTGCTTAATATAGTTGAATGAGGTATAGACAGTGTCAGGGAACAACTTTTGAAATAACAGCTTCTTCAATAACTGCCTGTTAGTTTTGGTGAAATCTTGTTGTTCCTGTAAAGTTCAAATTTGAATGTAAAACCATTCCCTCCTCTTTATGATTTCTACGTCTTTGTGATATGCAATATTTTCCTTTTTGCTGTTTTACAGGCAGTACCTAGAATATCTACAAAAACTATTGGAGTATCTGGTCTATTTTTTTGAGCGGACGGAGCCCTTGCAGGATCTTGATAGGATATTTTCAAAGGTGCCGTTTTCTTTATCAACATGCTGTTCCTCAGTCTGATTTTATTATTGAGTGACAATTGCTTACTTGTTGCATGCTTCTTTCTGTCTGACATCGTTGGGAAGTGTATATACAGTCTTTCTCCCCCTTTTAAAAATAATGGGAGAGTTAAGTGAACACATTCAGAGAAGGTTTCTTTTTATCTGCTTGTAAAAATTAATGCATTTTTTTGGATTTGTGAGTTGGTGTTAGTTGGACGTTTTGCTATGTGGAAGTCATTGTTCTCATGTCTTCTCTTTGGAAACACTGTATAACTTCTCTGTTTTATAGTTTACTGCTGAAACAGTGTAGTTTAAGGGTTGTATCTTCTGATATGAAGAGGTTATGCTGTCATACTTTTTATATATCGTTCATATTGGCATTTTAATGGCTGTTTTGAAAAATTCCAAATAACTCTCAGTATTGTTGAGTTTTATCTGTGAATATGATTGATCTTGCATGGTGGTTATGGTCAACTTCTATATGCACTTATGGAATGATACTTGACTTATCCA
>JAJOOF010066065.1:0-16072 GCA_029582545.1 Solanum lignicaule
GATGGGAAAAACATAAAACAAAAGTAAAAATTGAGCTAATTGATAATAATAGTATAATAACTCAAAAACCATTCAAATATAATTTTAATGATTTAACCAAATTTAAGATACATATAAATGAATTACTAGAAAAAGGATATATACAAGAAAGCAATAGTAAGCACACAAGTCCGGCATTTATCGTAAATAAACATAGTGAACAAAAAAGAGGAAAAAGCAGGATGGTTATTGATTATAGAAATTTAAATGCAAAAACTAAAACATATAATTATCCGATACCAAATAAAATACTAAAGATAAGACAAATACATGGATATAATTATTTTCGCAAATTTAATTGTAAGTCAGGAGTTTATCACTTAAAACTACAAGAATAATCTAAAAAACTAACAGCATTCACTGTTATATTCACTATGTATCAAGTGTATTAACTTATATAATTATAGTAAGGGTATGTGTATTTTGTGTTTTCTCTCTATATCAATGCATTTGAATTGATCACTTCTATTCATACATACATTTATGTTGTATCAAAAAACCATTATATAAATTATAATCATCTATGCATAACTTGTATTTATATTTGCATTTAGGCTATACCAACAACTATTAAAGTCATACATTTGTATTTTTGGTTCCAATTCACCGAAAGAAGATCAACTTAAATTCTCGGAGATCCCCACAAAACTAATTGTTACAGTGTGTTAAAATGGAACAGAACAATTTTTTCAATGGAGAAGAATTTTACAGTACTGTTTTCTTAGTTGATAATTATCCTACACTTCAATAATAATGCCCATAAAATTGCAATTTTATATAATAATGTTTATATTTCTTGATTACTTCAGAAGAAGAATAAAAGATATTGTCTATTGCAGAACCAAATTTTATATTGTACCGTGCGATTCCAAAATAGATACAGAGATGAGACAAGGAGAAAGAGTCGCAAGTGAGTGGGAGAGGCACAAGAATGTGAGAGAGGGAAAGTGAGGGAGGGGAGAGGTATATCTATATAATGTAATTCTTTTAAATTGTAGTTATGTATTGTAAATACATCTAATATTTTACTAACTATATATTTTTTCCTAAAATTATACATCACTGAAACAATGTAAACACATAGAATTATTGTCCCCGGATTAAAAATAAAATAAAATAGCACTATCAAAACGGGCATTATGCATTTCACGTTACTAAAATTATTTTGTTAAAAAACTACTTACCACAAAAATTAATTTTAAAAAATTTACAAAAAATATCAATTGTTTAAAACTATGTACTATCATCAACATAATGTGAAACAATTAGACCTTGCTACGAAATTTTAATATGCTTACCATCCTTAGGGTCCTTTCTTTGGAATTGAAATCAAGCTTTCCTGGTAACCTATGACACTCAAGCTTCCAGGATAAGCAAGAAAATCTAATTCCTTGACTTCATTAGAATTAAGATTGTACGAGATCAAAAGTCCACTTTTGCTTTGAAGAAGCAATAAATAATCCCTCAAAATTGTTAATGGATATTCAATAGGAAGAGGTTTAATTATGTATTTTTTAGTCCAAGACTCATGTACACCGTACTCTATCATTATCCACATGTCCATCGTATCTCGAATTGGATCAATCTCACTATCTGGGCCGTGGTAGCATATCAATGTTAGAAACTCAGTCATGACCGTGAGGCTATAAGACATCTCATCAAAATCATTAGAAGAATCAGGCATCTTCATGTTGCGAAAAATCTCAGTGCTAATATCAAAGCAAAGGATCACATCCATTAAGTCCGATGTGGCATACCAATGAAATGTTCCACGATGAAGCTTCTCAAAACATGGATACGAATGCACATTAGGTAATTGTTGATCGATATGATTCAGATCTCGCCAAGAATCAATGCACATATTATAAACTTCTACTTTCTGCACTGTCTCCTCGGGACACCAATCAGAATCTAAAAAAACTTCTGATATCCTGACAAACTTGTAGTCATTTACAATCGAATCAAAACCAAACCCAACACCACCTATAAAGTTGCGATTAAAACCCTTTTGACAAACAAAAGGGCTAGGTGGGAGTAGCATGCATGTTTTGGTAGCTGGATTAAACAAGACAATATCCTCATTATCCGTAAGAACAATCAAGCCATTGCAAGTGTCAACGAGTTCATTAAAATGATAGTAAGGAGTAAAAGCCAAATATGGCAGATCTAAATCTGGTAAAATGATATTAATATTATCGTGATCGTCACTATAAAGAATCGATAAGACATTTTTAAATCCTTCAGTTGCTTCTTTAATGGAATGGCTACAAACGATGAATTCTTTCTTTGGTATTGTTGTATCTCTGAGATGGATATTTATAAATGTTGAGGATCTAATGAGAGTGTACCATGTCTTTGAGATGAATTTAAATCGTAAAAGAGATTTCACTGAAAATCTCAAAAATATATAAATCATCACATCTTGAGGTAATTTTTTCATTATTCCATCCGACATCATACATCCTCAAAATACAGGAGTGCATGTCAATGTTTCCCTATGTTCTTAAAGCGTAGAAACTTAACAATCTCTTTTGAATGGTACGCTAAAGCTTCTTTCTCGCATATTCAGGTACGACACATACAAATTATCTGCCATACATGTTTACACTGTCCTTTTATATTTTTGCTAATGTAATTTTTTTTTTCATTCCGCATAGAGTTCTCCTAGAAGGTAGCAAAAAATAAAGTTTAGTGAATAGTACTTAAAGTTTCAGATAAAATAAATAATACTTGAAGTAATTTGAAATGTGCACTTAGATATTCACATTTTAATCCAATTTTGTCAAATTTTAGAGTAGTAAATCTTTTTTCTCTTTTATTTTCAAACACTATGAAAAACTGAATATAATATAAACACTTTTTATTAGTATGGTTATTTAAAATTTATTATATATAAATTTATAAAATGATTCAGATTATATTAAATTCATGAATATATTAATCCAGATAAATATTCAGGATTATTATAATTGAGTTAATTATTTAAATCTACTAAATATGGATTTAATTAAAGCCGGCTACATAAAGCAATATTCAGGATTATTATAATTGAGTTAATTATTTAAATCTACTAAATATGGATTTAATTAAAGCCGGCTCCATAAAGCACATATGTTATGTCACTTAAATCTGATTGGCCGAAGGGAATCCTATTCCTATCACAACTCCTCTATTCTAAAACAATAATTAGGGGTCCTCATAATTCAAAAAAGGAGTTAAGAATTCTAAAAAGAAGCTCGAGAAAACTCGTGGATCAAAAGCCACAAATTTCTCTACAAGCTAGAAGTTCAAGAATTCAAGCGTTCAAATTCCAGATCAAGTTTAAGATCAAGAACGATCAAGATCAAGATCAAGACCACCAGATTCAAGATGAAGCTCGAAGCCCTTGAATTCAACTACAAGTCAAGATCAAGATAAAGTTCAAGTTCAAGCTCATTAAAGATTCAAGAACAAGCTCCAAAGCTCTTGAATCCAAGATCAAGTTCAAGATCAAGATAAAGTTGAAGTTCAAGCTCATTAAAGATTCAAGAACAAGCTCCAAAGCTCTTGAATCCAACATCAAGTTCAAGATCAAGATCAAGACCACCGGATTCAAGATCAAGCTCGAATCCTTGAATTCAACTACAAGTCAAGATCAAGATAAAGTTCAAGTTCAAGTTCAAGCTCATTAAAGATTCAAGAACAAGCTCCAAAGCTCTTGAATCCAAGATCAAGTTCAAGATCACGATCATCAAGTTCAAGTCCATATCAAGATCATCCAATCCACAAATCAAGATCAACACTACAAGATTCAAAAACAATCTCGAAGCCCTTAAGTTCAAGTAAAAGTCAAGATCAAGATAAAGTTCAAGTTCAAGTTAATCTAAGATTCAAGAACAAGCTTTAAAGCCCTTGAATACATGATCAAGTTAAAGTCAAATTCAAGATCAAGCTCAAGATTCCTTGAATTTATAATTTAAAAGACGAATTCAGCGCAATCATGGAAATTGTAACACTCGAACTTTAAAAAAAAATACGATTGTTGCGATATTTTTCCGTTCTTGATTATTATTTTCTCGACGCAAATTTTACTGTCTACAAATTCTAGCACGCCCACTAGGTTAATCTCTACCTCTCATCTCATCTTTTCAAGCATCAAAGAATATCAAAATGACTTCCACTATAGAAGAACAACTAGCAAGCTTGACAAAAGAGATTGAAGGCTTGAGAAAGGTACACACGAACAAGATACTAAATCTTCCAAGCTAACAAATAAGTTGGATAGCCTAATTGATAAGATCGAGTCAAGCACATCTAAAGCTTTCTAAAATTCAAGAAAAAGGAGAGTCTTGCACAAAGCAAACACAGATCAAAGAGATTCATCTCTCTAGTGAAGGTTTGATTCCAATTGATCAATTGACGAACTTTATGAGAGAGGCTATCGAAGACAAATCTGAGTCTTCATCAAACAACACATAACGTACTTTATTGAGACTTTCAATGATGGTGAGACGTATGGTGATTATCTCATTAAAAAGTTTCTTCGATCTCTCGAAGAAAATGCCTTAACTGGTACACTAATCTCGAGTCTAATTCGATAGATTGTTGAGAGAAGTTAGACCAAGAATTCCCAAATTGTTTCTATAGCACACGACGTGCCATTAGTATGTTTGAACTTACAAAGGCTCATCAAGGTGAAGATGAGCTAGTTGTTGACTTTATCAATCGTTAGAGAAGTTTGAGCCTTAACTGTAAAGATTGCCTTAGTGAAACTTCTAGCATTGAAATGTGCATCGAAGGCATGCATTAGAGTCTTCACTACATCTTACAAGGATTAAAACCCAATACATTTGAAGAGTTGGAAACTTGTGCACATGAATTGGAATTAATCTTGACTTTAAGAGAAGATCATCGATCTCCTGTCTATGGACCTAATGAATATTATGATATAGAAGAACTCCAATGTGGGGTCAAGTACACATCCGAAGATGAATTTGAAGAGTTTATGCAAATCTAGACACTTCTTAACGCACGAGAATAAAATACATGTTACAACACTCCTTAACGCATGAGATTAAACTGCAAGTTACAATGCTCCTCACCTTATGGGCCTAAACTGCAAGTTATAATGCTCTTAGAGGCACGACCCTAAATTGTATTTCACAAAGTTCTTCAAATTTGAATTAAATTTTCAAGATGAAATGCTCTTTGAAACACGAGCTGAAATCATATTTGTCACGAACCAAGATACCCTATAGGCGTAACATGGCGTATAGGACCCCGAGAGGCCCCATACAAGCAACTTAGCATTCATAACATAAGAAATAGAACAAAGAGATAAAGAACAACATTTCAAGTCCAAATCATTTTTTATAAAAGTAAAACGAAAGTCTAAACCCTTGTCTCATTAGCCATGTTGTACAAAAGAATGAAATTGGACCTAGACCATAAATCATGTCAAAACTGAAAGTAAGAAATAAAACAAGAAACAATAAAAATCAGCCACACAACATGAGGACTCACGACTGCTCGAAATCTCTCAAATCAGCCTCTAGCCACAAAACTGAAAACCCTGACTATCGAACCTTACATTAGTGGAAATGTAGGAAAGAGTATGCGTTAGTACAAAATATGTACCAAGTATGATACACATGCGTATAAACATTTAAATCATGCTAAAATAGAACATTCAATGACCAAGTCAAAACATGGTATAAAAAAGGTTAGAAAACATAAGTCATAAAACATGGTCAATGCAAGCTAACATCTTTAAAACCATTGAACACATGTGAGATACTTCTTGAATTAAAGTTCATTATTATTATTGGAAGTAGCCTTAACCAAAATAGAGACCATGTGAGCTATAACATGATCCCCCGGTGTCTCCCACACCGAAAAGGGTTTTTCTATTTGCCAAGTTAAGGACCATAAACTTCTAGCTTAGGTGGATCCACTAGCTAATGTGTATCAAGACAATCATCCTATGGGGGGTATATAAGTAGGGGATAAGGAGATTGCTTCTAGAAACCCGACCACGACTCACGGTAGAGCTTCCATCTCAATAACCTTTCGGTGCTCAACATAAATCTCATATAATAGTCATTTTCTTACCTAATCATATTATCCATGGAAGGGCACATCTTTTTGCTAATCCAAGATATGTCATAAGTCGTCCATGGAAAGTCATCATTCAATAACCAATCCAAGCTAGGTTTCATTAGAATAGCTCCTTATCTTAGATTCATTTAGGTGAGAAGACCTTTAAGCCATATAATGCTTACTAGGTAAGAAAACCTTTCACAATCATACTGTCATGTATATATGAGAAATCCTTTCAACAGCACAACAACAACATCATAATTGATACTTCACCCTCAAAGCATCGTTAAAACATTTACATAAATTTCATAAGAACATGCTTACTTTCATACACTCTTCATTCAGAATCCAAAACCACATATCATCATAATTTGGAAAACATTGGAAGTACATGGGTTCATGGGGAATCATCATAAAACCATTAGATTAACTCAATTCATGCATAAAAGATCATAGATCAATCAACTAAACCAATAATTAATGGAACCCATATCATAGAAGAAAACCCTAACTCAATTGAGGAATTCTATGTTTGAAAATAGGAGAATTTGGGAACTCTATGAACGGAAGGAATACATGAATGAAAACTATCATACCTCAATGCCAAAATCTTTCCTTCAATTGAGGAATTGGATAATTGACTTGCAAACTCTAGCTTGGACCCTTCTTCTTCAAGTTTTTTCTAGAGAGAGAAATATTTGGGAGGAAGACTTGTTATTCTTTTATCAATTTGAGAGAATGATACTAAATTGAGAAATTTTAGAGTTAAAACACTTATATAGGGGTTTTGGTGAAGGGTAAAACGACATATTATTAGGCTAAACTAATTAGGTAATTACCCCATGTAAAACCTCAAAATCTAGTAGTCTAAGCAAGGGACTAAGTGAGAGGTCACAATCGAAGATGTGAGCCTGGGCACCCTTCATGAAGTCCCTGATGGACCGTGAAAGGAACCACAAGGCGTGATGCTTCCCATGGTGGCTCACAAAATTAAGCCAAGAAATACTTCCCTCCCACAAGCACCCACACAGCTCGTGAAGAGGTCAACGAGCCGTGGTGATGGCTGTGGAGGGGAGGCAGTATCTAGCCAAAATCATGACCCTGCACACGAGCCACTAGATAACTCGTAAAGGCCTAGACCGCCCGTGAAGAGGGTCGTGAAGGGAAAATGGGTTAAAGGGTTGGTTTTCCAAGGAACTGGTCAAGAACCATGGTCACCACAATGGACTGTAAAGTCCATGACGGCTCATGGAAGCCTCCATAAAGAGGCTGCGTCAACTTTTTAAGTCAAGGGGCGATTGGATCTTTTCTAGATTTCTTTCAATCAATTCTATGTAATTTTACACATGGATAGGACCCTAATATAAGTGATTTTAACCCCAAAAGTTATCCATTCAAGTCATTCTATTAACTTTACCAATAGAAATTGGGTTGTTCCTCTCCAACATATTTCTCTTACTAGAAACTTGAAGAAGAAGAAGGGTTCAAGCTAGGGCTCAAGGTCAAGTCTCCATTCTCCAAACTTTATTTGGGCTTTTTTTAACAAGGTATGATATCTTTTTCATCCATGGAATCCTTGCATCCATGGAGCCCCAAAGTTCTCCTAATTGAAAGTAGAAATTCCCCAATTTGAGTTAGGGTTTTCTTCTAAGTTGTGGGTCTTTGTGAATGTTGATTCAATTGATTAAATTATGATTTAATATGCATGAATTTATAGGATTACATGCTTTTCTGATGAATTCCTATGTACCCATGTTTAACCCATGATTCTAAGATGAAATTGATGTAAATGGGTTTAATCTATGAAAGGAAAATTTGTGGATTTAGGTGTATTCTTATAGGATAAATAGGGTACATTATTGCTTTGACATTTAAACAGATGTGATTTTTATTATATGAGTTTCATTGAGAGTGAAGCATATATTGTGAATTGTTGATTATTCAAGTAATTTTTGTGGAAGGGATCCTTCCCACATGATTTTCTTATGTATGAATGTGAAAGGCTTTCTCACATTGAATGATTCTAGGTTGAAAGGATCACTACCTAAAGTGAATCTAAGTTTAGGAAATTCTGAGAATGATGAGGCAAGATGTGAGTACCCATGACCTCTAATGAGAGGAATAATAGGTGATTGCCCATATTCCTTAGAAGTGGACTAGAGGTGAGTACCTGTTATCCTTAGAAAAATACAAGAGGTGAGTACCCATGTAATATGATAGAAATAAAAGAGAAAGTACCCATGTCACATGATCAAAGGACAATAGCCGACTACCCATGATCCTATACTAAGAGGGACAAGATGCGACTACCCATGATCCCAAAGTAAGAAGGGCTAGAGGTGATTACCCATGTTCCCTTACAGCAACGCAAGAGGCGATTCCCCATGTCTTTAAAAGATAAGTTAGAATATGTTATGATATGTGATGAACTTGGATTGTTGCTTGAGTTTGCCTTCTATGATGAGTAAGAGTAGTGGTGGACTACCCATGTCTTGACTAAGTTTAAATTGAGGTTACTTCAAGAAGTAGATGACTTGAGTGAATAGTTTTTTATCAGAAGCCAATAGTTCTCGGTATTACATTAACCTAGGAGCCACCAAGATGTATCGTGACTTGCGGGAGATCTATTGGTAGAATGGGATGAAGAAGCATATTACGTGATTCGTGGCTATGTGTCTTAATTTCCAAAAAGTGAAGGTTGAGAATCAGAAATCAGGAGGTTTCTCTCAAGACATTAGTATTCCTACTTGGAAGTGGGAAGATCTAAATATGGACTTCATAGTAGGGTTGCCACGTACTCGGTGACAATATGATTAGATTTGGGTTATAGTAGACCGAATGACGAAATCAGCTCATTTCATTCCCATCAATATTTCTTAATTAGTGGAAGATTATGCTAAGTTGCATTTGAGGGAAATGGTAAGGTTTCATGGAGTTCCCTTGTCCATTATCTCCGATCGAGGTACTCATTTTACTTCCAAGTCTAGGAAATCTTTCCAAAAGGGTCTTGGTACTCGTGTTAAGCTTAGCACGACTTATCATCCACAAACTGATGGGCAAGCAGAGCGTACTATCCAAACTTTTGAAGATATGCCCATAATTTTCTTATTTCATGAATATTCATGAAATACTTGTGTTTTGATAGAAAAAAAGTTTACATGATTGATATTCCTCAAGTTATTATTCATTTTGTAAGAGTTGAATATAGACTTCATGAGATGATGTTGAGCATGCTTTTAGCTTGGAGATGGTAGTTCTTCCTCGAACATGAGTAATTTTGAAATTTCATGCAAATTGGGCTAATAGGTTTAGCTCCTATCTTTCTTATGATACTTTGAGCATATTTAGCTTGGAGTTGAAGTTTCCTCCTCGGGTATGTGCATTTGTATGATTACTTGCATGATGGGCTACTAGTTTCGAGTCATTTCTTTCATGAGATGTAATACGCCAGGATCTATTAGGCTTAACTAGAGCTTGTCGTTAGGGCTAGAGTCGTAAAATGTGCTTCTCATAGTTAGAATAAAAATTTTAGTAGTTAAACGTCAAGGTAAGACCCCCAAGGACCAACCAAGGGTCGTTGAAGAGGACCCTAAAGTCTACCCTCAAAACTTGCCCAAAAAAGTGAGCCACGGAGGGACCTACGCACCATAGGGTGGTCCACGCTCTGTGGGAGAGGGTCGCAGTTCAAGAGGCCAAGGTGAGGAGTTCCAGTAGCTCAACCCACTCCTCACCAGCATGGGTCATGGGTCCAACCACGGTCCGTCAATGAGGGTCGTGGGCGGTCACCTGGAGACTGCCTCTTAGAGGTTAAGGCTAGGGGTGTTTAGGTAATTTCCTTTTTAGTTAGTATGATGTGAGGTCATTTTGTATTGTTTTAATAAACCTATATAAGTCTTTTTAAGTCATTAACCAACCCATTCACTTCATAAAATCCCAAAACCCAAATCCATAACCAACATTCCCCAAATAAACTCTCTAGAACTCCAAGGAAGAAGAAGAAGAAAGGTGAAGCTAGGGTTGAAGAATCAATATTTTCTCCTCAAATTTGCGGGAAATATTCAATAAGGTATGGTAGCCTTTCATACATGGTAGACTTCCCCCATGGTGCCCCTTTAAAACCCCTAATTTCAAATCTCGAAAACCCAAAAGTTAGGGTTTGACTTCAATCTCATGGATTCCTTTCAAATTTGTTTTAAATGATTGAATTATGTTTGTTTATGGATATATTGATGATTTTACATGGTTTTAAGTTGAATTCCTCAAGAATTCATGAATTACCCTATTTTCTCAAATTGGATCTTAAAGTGTGGGTATGGATTGATGCAAGTAGAAGGTTATAGAATTATGAATGTAATGAATTGATTACTTGAATCATGTTATTATCCATGCCTAATGTAGTAATTCTAGGTTTGTTGATTGAATGTGTTCTATGGTCCTTGAAGGGCAAATTATGAGAATTATGTATGATCATGATATTTATGTACATGCTTTATGAATACAGTGAGAATAAAGTTATTATGACTATGATGAATTGTGGTGTCATTGAAAGGCTATTCTCACACACACACACACTTATGAATGAAGTATGAATAAATTTTCCATGATTATGATAATGATGTTGTGTTGATTGAAAGGCTATTTTCAATTATACACTTGTGAATGATGATGACATGTTCTGAAAGGTTTTCTCACAACATGGGTATCCTTAGGTTGAAAGGTTATTCTATCCTATTGAACCTATAAGCTATCTTATGAATGATGTTGGGTTGAGATGGATGCCCATATGTGAGTTGAGGTGGGGTATCTAGTAGCAATCTCTTTATTCCATTTCTTCCATAATAATGAACTCAAGTAATGAAATGTTAAGTACTCTGTGGGGAATAATGTTAAGCACCGAGTGGATATTGAATGAGATGGAAACATATACGTGAGTTGAGGCGGGGTTTCTAGTAGCAATCTCTTGAGATGGATGCCCATACGTGAGTTAAGGAGGGGTATCTAGTAGCAATCTCCTTATCCCATAACTATGTGCCCTCATAGGCCTTTAGCTAGTGGATCCACCTAAAATCTAAATTAATGGTTCTACCTTAGGAAAGTAGGACACCTTTTTCAGTGTAGGTAACACTGGATTCCATGATTTGCTCACATAATCTATGTCGGTTAACGGTTACCCCCACAATGAATGATTATGAACTATGGCTTCTCATGAATGCACTACGTAGTGTGGGTGGGGGTATGGGACTCCATCCATGCATCGCACATGTAGGCTTTGAGAGTAGTTATGGTGTGTTCCGTTTATGTTATGATGATTTATGAAATGAAGTATGCTTAATGTGGAATGTCGCTATGAGTTGCTCTCCTTGATTTGACTTAGTAAATGTGAAGGTTTTCCTTGTTTATGATATAAAAGAATGGTAAGTATGATTATGGTGGCCTAAAAGTGGTACTTAGTATAGATGGGATTATGGGATCTTATCTATGGAATGCACAAGTATAACTTAGGGTTACTTATGACATAGTTCTATTGTGCTATGATAATCTATATGTAGAATATGCTTGTGACTTATGCTTTTATACTAATGTACATGATGATTCTCAAACTTGGTAAAGTGCATGCATTTCAACTAAAATGTCATTTTAAGAATGTTTTCAAGGTTTTATGCATGGCTATCAAACTTAGTACATTTTTGTACTAACACATATTTTTCAACATTTTCCAAAGTGTAGAGTTCGGTTCTTAAGGTGATCTTCTTTTTGTTCAAGCTTGGAATTGATCATTCTCCTTGCTAGTTATTGAGTCCTCATGATTTGAGGACGTATGGGTCATTTGTAGTTTCTTTCTAGTTATTTCATTTCAGACTATGTTGTAAGGGTTGTGTGCCTATTTGATTCAAAGATTGTATTAGATGGCTAATTGAGACAAGTCTAGTCTTCCGCTTACTTTTATAAAAGACTTTGATTTTATGGATAAGGTTTTAAAATCTCTACATCATTTCCTTTATCTTATGTTATGATATGCTGAGGGCTGGTATGAGACCCCTTCGGGGTCAAGTACGTCGTGTTACATCTAGGGTGTACCCCTAGGTCGTGACAAACTTGGTAATATTTTTCGAGATATGGTAACATTTCTTTGCTACTGTCAAATATTTTATATTAATAATCTTCGAATTCACAAGTGTATTCTTGGATATAACTCATTTTGCAAATGTGCAATTTTTCTAGTTGCTCTTTGGCAATTATTCTAACCTTTTCTCGGTTGTCCTTCACATTTCCTTCTCCTCCTAGGAATTCGTTTGATACATATTGAACTAGGTTTTTTATTCCTTCTTGGAGTGATATTTAGGTTTAGAATGATTCTAGGATGATGTCTCATAAGCCACGTCTAGTAGAGTCTTGTTCATAGTGTGAAGCATGCCACATTTATGAATGAGAGGCAACAAGATGATTAGGAAATCTTACTTCTTCATTCTCTAAGACGTGCCATAGAATTTAACTCTATAAGGTCTTTCTCTTTATCCGATGGTCTTCAAGATATGACTACTAGAAGGGCTCATACTACAAGAAGCAAGGGAGGAGATGTTGGTTGTGATACCAAATATGACTATGTGACTAGGTAAGGTTTTGTATGCTAGATTTAGATGATATCCTTAGGATGGATTGGTAGTATTATTGTTATTCTCCTATGTGATTGTAGAACCCGTATAGTGAAAAAGTTAGTTCCCGAATGAGCTTATCTATGAGTGGAAGGGGGGAAAGTCTATGTCCTAGGTTTGGATTATGTTTTTTCTTAAAAACTGACTTGAGGGTTGCATGTACCACCTAGCTAAGGTGATGGAGATATGTTTAGGTGTTGACAAACTTCAATGAGTTTGTTACCTTGTTAAGATTGATCTCAAGCATGGTCATTATTAGTAGAGTGCTTAGATAATACGTAGAGGTGTTAATTAGTAGACTCCTATAAATGAAAATTTAGTAGTATTGCTTACCATGGTTTAGAATTGACTTGCCCTGACCTTAGAATTGAAAGAGATGATGCTTAGAAGAGTTCGTATAGGCTTACTCCCAAGGGGGATATGATATGCTTAGATAGCAAGGTCGTTGAGTGTTCTTGATGTTCATGATATGGGTTGGCTTGAAATTCTCACCATGAGAGATGTATTGAGTTTGGGAAGTTTAGTCCCGGTTTTGTAGGCTCATATGAGATCTTGAGTTGATTTAGTAAGGTTCAGATGCATTGTGATTAGGCCTTTATGAGTCCACGATTTTGACTCATTTAGGGCTGTATTTTAATAGATTTAGTGTCCTCAAATGCATATTTTATGCCAATAACTGATGTAAATCCTTGATTTTCAGGTATTTGGATTGAGGAACAATGCGTGGGCACTAATGAGCAAAAAGGAACAAGGCAGCGGAAAGAACGAAAAAAAGAAAGCCTGATGATCACCTTACCCATTCAGCGAGTCACCATATGGCCATGATCTCGCCTAAAGTGCCAGTGCGCCAAGCCCTGAAGGAGAAAATCAAGTCGGCGATAGAAAAGAGTAGTCAGTGCGTTGCCAAACGGTTTTGCGATGCAGTGCTAGATGGCCCAAAGTTATAGAACTTGAAGATGCTGAAGACCAAAGCAAAAAGGCGATGGAATTAACCAAAGGGCGGATTGCCGAGTGGATCACCGATCCCGACTTTATGCGCCAAATGGTCCTTCGCAGCACATTTTTTGGAGATTATAAATACATTTTTAAATTCTTATTTTAGCATTTAGTTTTCATTATAGAATCATAATTATCAGTTTTTGAAGTTTTGAGCTTAGAACTGAGAGTATTGAGACAATATTTTCCTTAGCATTGAAGATTTGAAGATTTCCATTTTTGAGAAATTGGAAATGGGTCTTTGAGATTCTTCAACCTTGACCTTTGTAAAGACGAAATTAATCTTACCCAGTTGATGGAAACACAATTTGGTAGTAATTTTTATCTTTTTATGATGTCTAGCTAAAACCCCAATTTTTGGGGTGTGATTATGGATTGATTTAGCTGCTGGGTATTGTTAATTAATAGTTTAAATGTTGTTTACAAGTGATTTCATTCAGTAATTGTGGCTTAATGCAAAGGGTTGGAGTTGCAAATGCAACTCTACCTTTGTGTTTTTTGCTTGCTCGAGAGAGAGGTTTTAAAACCAAGGTTACTGATTAGATGGTTTGTGGGTATTGGGTTGTCATGGGTTCAGCTCGAGAGAGTGAATCCTAAACCCTTTTCCACACATTCAGCTCGAGAGAGTGAATGGACTAAAGTGTAGGTTGTTCTTAATTGCTACTTATTGGTGTTCGAGAGAAACCAATTTTATTCGGGGTAAATTGTTCGAGAGAAAGTAGTTTATCCCCACTAAAGTCTAGCTTATTCACTGATTTACAGCTATTTACTATCCGTTGCAATTACCCATTTGTCTACCTTAGCCCATTATCTAATCAAATCCCAAGAACCCATCTTTTTACTTGTTTTATTCGTGTTATTTGCTGTTGTAGTTGATAATTACCATCAAAACCCCCCATGTTATTTGACACTTGTGTCACCCCAAACTTGAACCATGCTTTTATTCGTAAATGTTTTTACCTATGATTGACTTGAACATATTCATGCTTTGCTATTGATTCTCAAATATGTACCACTCCCTGTGGGATTCGACCCCAACTCACTTAGTTAGGTTATATTACTGACTAACGATCGTTGACACTTAGTATTGGATGAAGTGTCCTGATACGTGGAATCAAAATGGCGCCGTTTTGTGGAGTGGCTTTGTTTAATATTCTTTAGTTAAGTTGAGTTTTGGTCTTAGTATTCATAATTGAACTTACTTAATTTATAGTTTTGGTTTGTGTGTTGCTGTTTTGAGCATATAATTTGAGCATATTTGGTAGCAACAGTGACACAATGGATCACCCTCCTTTGAGATTGATGATTTTTAGGGATAACATCCTAAATTTCAAAAAATTGGAGGGTGAAACTATTTATGAGTTTTGGCAAAGGTTTAAGTCCATATTGTAGCAATGTTCAACTCATGGAATTGCGAATAACATGCTTTTGGAATGCTTTTATCGGCGTCTTGGCCTCGAAAATAGAATAATTGCTGACCAACTCTCTTCGGGCTGCTTGATGCGACACTTCTATGAGACTACAACCCAACTCCTTCATTGTGTGGTCAAGACCAACAAGGAGACAGAAAAAGACCAAGAATTGGCTACATTGTTGATTCAGCTGGATGTCTTGGCCAAGAGAGTCATGGAATTGGAGGTAATGTCCAAAAGGAAGGACGGGTATATTCCCCCTCACGAACGTAGAAAGATGAAGAAGCAAGAGGGTGGGAAAATTAAAGAGGTCCTCTTACTCATTCTACACAAAGTCGAAGAGAACGATAGAGTGTTGGAGTAGTTAAGAGAGAATGTCTTAATGCTGAACCACCTTCTATGATGAGTAAGAGTAGTGGCGGATTACCCATGTCTTGACTAAGTTTAAATTGAGGGTACTTCAAGAAGTACCCCTTATATGTGAAATGATCTATTATGTGAATTGATTATGCTTTATGACTTATGTTGTCTAACTCTTATGTTATGTTTTTGCAAGTTATCATATTTAGTATATTTTTGAACTAAGGCATATAATTACCAACATTTCTCATCCAAATGTAGGGTCCGGATTTCCCGACTCTCATCCCCGTCGCTAGGATCTATAGTAGAAGAAGAGTCGAAGATTGGTGAGTCTTCATTCATCTGAGGATATGGACACTTCTTTGATTATGCTATTTTCATCTTAGGTTTGAACGGTTATGTATGGGCTGTATTGTCACGACCCAAGCCTAGGGCCTAGACGTGACATGGCGAATGAGGAACCCGAAGGAACCCCAAACAAGCCTCTCAAACTTGTCATCACACTTCATCGGTCGTGGAAGTACATTCAACATT
>JAJOOF010066594.1:0-10438 GCA_029582545.1 Solanum lignicaule
AGTTGTGTACGGGATTAGTCCCGAATTTTGTACTCTAAAGTATTAGATGGTTATGAGGCATCATGTATAAAGTCTAGAAAGTCTTCCGCTTGCTTTTTTTTTTATTAAATGTTTTCTTGGTAAAGAAAGTTTTAAATTCATTATGTTTTTAGTGTTATGCGATGAATGAATGCTAAGAGGCTTGTATTAGACCTCTTCGAGGTCGAGTACGCCGGTTACGACTAGGGGGTGCTCCCGGGTCGTGACAGTAGAATAATGTTAGAAGATCAAAAGATTGCATGAGATTAATCATCTGCAAATCATGGTGCAATATTAATGTTTCTTCAATTAAAAGTTTTAGAGGAGATTATTTACTTTTTGTACCAAAAATGGTGTAAGATTAACTTTGAGTTAAAGGAAAACAAAACCTTTCAACTTTTTTACTTTGCCTTTTGAATCTCTTGATATTATAATGAATGTCTTCAAAATATTATATTAATTTTGTATCCACAAGCACTTTAAACTTATTATTTATTATAAATATCTAAAACAAATGTGTAAAATGTCTTATTATTTATATTTTCAAAATTGGCATATTTATGAACATAACTACTATTTTTATATAGAATTCAATTTTCTCTTCATACATATATAACTTATCCACCATTAATCTAATGTTGTATGTTTCACCTTCTTCTTTTTTTCCCAAAAAGAGCAAGTAAACATTTTATCACATTCATTCCTAAAGATGAAAGTTAATGTATATGTAAAATTATAAGTACAAAGACCAATTAAAAAAAAGAAGAAAGATACACATGAGCAAGACAATTATGCATTTTTTTTGCTTTTGTCTTTATAATGAAAACTGAATATTCGAGCATACAAAATAAAAATCTAAAATTAAAGCAAGTTGCGAACAAAACAAAAATTCAACTATATGAAGAGAAATAGAAGAGTCTTACTATAATTCTAATTACTACACATAAGTATAAAACTAACCCACCAAGCTCTGATGCTTCAGTAGTTGAATTCTTGTCTATTCTCATGACTGTATAAGGGGATCTCACAACTTTCACCACAAATTGTGAAATTATTTCACCTATTTAGAGCTCCTACACACAAGAATTGTAAGAGTAGTAAATAAAAATCTTTCTTGGAAAATTTAAATTTATAGGACAAAAATACAGAAATATGAAAAGTCACATGGAAAATTGAAAGGTCAAATACTATTAAAATAAATATAATGATTCTTTCATTGTCTTTATCATAAATAACTAAAAATTCAAATAATATTAAAATATTATTATTTAATATTTAATTAATTATAATGTATAATTTAGTCTAGGGATAAAATGGTAATCTAATTTTTCATCTTTGAAGCTTCCCACTTTTAGTAATATATGACTAGTATTTGGACACTTGTGTTGCACGTATATCCCATATTATATGATTGCATAACATATGTCTACAGTTATAAATTTATGAATAATTAAAAAAAATTGATTGCAATACATATTGGAAAACATGTATAAGATAAGAAATCAAAACATATACCCTCAAATTTCAAACTATAAGCATAATAAGAATATGGATTTCTAATGAGTTTAATCAATCATACCTCGCAATAATCCCTGCAATACATTTTGAGAAACTTTCAATATATACATCAACATTCAACAATGTATATATAAAGAAAACTTGAAATGCATAACAACAATTATATCTCTATTTTTGAAAACACTATAAAGTCAATTTTCCCTTTTGCATTATAATATGCATTGCGCACAATGACTTCTATTAAAAAAAGAAAGACAAAATTAGGAAAAATAGTATCAATAAATTGGAATGAAAAATGTAAAATTGTAATATAAGGAAGAGAAGAAAAAATCAGTAGAATATATTTACCTAAACATGAATAAGGAAGTATAGATGTTGAGTAAAAGAAGAGTAATGCAAAAATGTGAGCTGATATATGGAGGAAATTGACAAATATAATAATATGTATTGAATAATGAAAAGACAACTCTTCAATTTCTACAAAATTTTTGTAACTACGAGCTCAACATAATATAGGGAACCCGATATCAAGTGAGACTGAGAGTTCTGTTTCTTGAAAAGGACAACTATCTATAAGCTGCAACACTGTCACCACTTTTGTGGGTGGTGCGCGTCTGTTTGCAGAGCAACAATACTCTCAGACAATGGCATTGCTCCAAGGGTTGTGTCTATCCTATATAAGTATCTTCTCCAATGACACAACATAGTTTTTGCATCCTGAAATTCACAAAAGAAAAAGCCATTCTTGAGCGAAATATTTCTCAAAGAATAGCACAGGGACCTAATAGAGTTATCTTTGTTCTTAAATCTTATTATGGTTTATATTTATGTGCTTATTCTTTTAAGATATATCCTAAGCTATAAGGGAATTAGATCAATTTCAATCCTTTTTCATCATTTTGGATCATAGCTAGAGTTAGCTATGTTTGGCTCTTAAATTCTAAATTGACTAGAGTTAGTTGGTTTAGTGAGCAGTAGAGTTATTACTCTAAATTGAGTAACTGAGTTGTTACATTAAAGGGGGGGGGGGGGGGTATTAATAGGTTAATTCCTAGATTATTAGAGTTTGTAATCTGAATCTTTGCTTCTTTTGATGATAATGGATTTGAGTTGAAATCTCGTGTGACAAGTCGTGGTTTTCTCCTCTCTTGAGTAAGGGCATTTCCACATAAAATCTTATGTTACTTTTTACTTTGAGTTATTTAATTACTTTACTGATATTATGTCAAGGGACTTGTTTTATTGACTGATAGTGGATGCATATTTTTCTATCAGAGCCTCAACGATTCTGGCGACGATGTCCAAAGTGTGACGGACCGAGCCAAATTGAGGAGCTTGTTGTGGATTGAAGCAATTGATAACTCTAAAAAGAGTTTGATACGCCCAAATTACACTTTCCAAAATAAGTATATGCAGGTCGTTGCCAAATAAAAAACCCAACTTTTAGGGTGGGGTCGATCCCACGAGGAATATTGTTCAGACTTAAACTTAACTCACAATTATCTCCGTCTAATCAAACTATTTCCGAAAAAAGTAAACAGGGGGATTTTGTAAATAACATAACAGATTGTTGATTTGAATGATTAAGTAACAAGTAGACAAGATTCACACTATGAAATATCAATATAAGATGGAAACTAGAGTATACGTGTTCCCCCACAAGGTTTTAACGCAGTAATCCTAATAATAGTAATCATATCCTAGTGTTTGACATGCAAGGCTGATAAGTTATGTATCCCTAAGTAATTAGTAATCCAAGTAGGAACTTTACTTGCAACTTGGTAAGTCTATGGGTCTGTGCTTTACTAACCATTATATTTACCCCAGATTAGTCATCATGTGAATTGAGTTGGGTATTCACCCTCATGTCAATTGATTAAAGTCAGACTATTAGATAGCAGGAAATCATTAACTAAATCTCTGTTGTTTAATCTTTTTCTCATTCATTACCCCTTTGGTAAGGCAAGTTCTAACGTTGCGCATCGTTAGAAATACTTTTAAACGAAAATATTAACAATACATGCATAAACACTATTCAAGAATTGCTTAGTTATTATTATTACATTGTTAATTGGTCATGGTTCCCACATCCCTAGTTGTGGATTTAGCTACTCATGCTTGAGAATTCACAATTCATAGTTAGGTTAAAATAAATCATGAACTTACAATTAGAATAGATGAAAACTAAACTCTTGAATTGAAATTCAAAGTGAAATTGCATAGAACCAACTTTTGGAAATTAATAGCTAAGAGTTTGCAATATAATTCCAAAAGACCAAACAAAAGTCTCCAATATTTTCTAACTCCCAAAAACGGAAATAACAACTAATATTTATAGTACTTAATTCCTGAACCAACTAGGAAATGAAAATAAAGAAAAGAGGATCAGATGCGGTTTTCTACTTACGGCACGACCTACGGTCCGTGGGACACCTCCGTGGTTCAGAACTGGAACTCAAACTTTCTGATAAAATCGACAGATGTGCAGGATGGTCCGTGGTTCGACCTATGATCTATTACTGGCTTCGTCAGTTGTTGTTGCTGCTGTCATTTCAATCCATTTTTGTGTCAATCTCTTCCGAACCAATTTCCTGCAAA
Source organism: Solanum lignicaule (assembly GCA_029582545.1). Classification (NCBI taxonomy): domain Eukaryota; kingdom Viridiplantae; phylum Streptophyta; class Magnoliopsida; order Solanales; family Solanaceae; genus Solanum; species Solanum lignicaule. The sequence continues at coordinate 4,135 of JAJOOF010066594.1, forward strand.
AGATTACGTAAATACATTATATCTAATAATAAAATAGCCCAATACACACACAAACTCTAAGTAAAATGCATCAAAAATATCGTTAACTCACGGTATATCAAAACCCTCAACTTAAACTTGTTGTTTGTCTTCAAGCGACACACTAAAACTCTAAACGACACTCATGTAGAAGCAAACATACAGACTCAAGCAATCATATGGCTTTCTCAATCAATTCCATAACTTAGTGTAAATCTTTTCATTTAGACTCAATAAGCTAACTCATGCGGATCAAAATATAACATAGACAGAGCAATAGACATCACCACATACACTTTCAACAATCACTAAGGTACCAACTCCCCAACAATGTAACTAGTGCCCTCACTTCAATGAAATCCTTTTTCTCACAACAAATCTGATTTTTAAGCTTAAGGATTCAGTCAATACTCACGCTCAGAAATGAATTCAAATACAGTTAGTGCTCAATATCATAGGCTTGCCCTTATTTTCGCTGCACAGGCTCTCCAAACTAGCAACTAGGGTCACTATAGGACATTACATTGGCTATGTACCTCTTTTCTCAACCAATTCTGACCTATTTTTATTTTCTGCTCTTTTCCTTGACTTTCTTCAACACAAATGTGACTTGACTTTTTCATTCTTCTTTTTCCACTTTTTCTTTTTCTTTTACTTTTTCTTTCTTTGTTTCAGCATCATTATCATTATTTTTGTTTCTTTTGAATTAAGTCATATTTCTCTCTATCATTTTCCTTTTTTTACACACAACTCTTTTCATACCCTTTTTTTAGTTTCCTTTTTCATAGCCACCCTCAACTTATGTATTTTGCATGAGTTGAGGTGCACAATATCCGAGGTCAAATCAGGGCCAAGATTAAGGTAACTTTTTGAATTAGCCACCTTCAACTTAGGCTTTTAGCCTAAGTTAAGGTGCACATGTCCAACCAGGGACCAGGGCCAAAACAATCTTTTAGGGAAGGTGAGTTAAGTGTATTGAAAGAAGTGGTATTCGTGATGCTCAAACATTTGGATCAAACAGAACATTTATTTCTTTTGGTTGGATCTTTTTAGGTTTAAGTTGACTTATTTGAACAAGGGCCTATGATCATTTCCCAAATTCTAGCCAAGATTACCTTAGAATGACCAACGAGGCAAGTTCAAGATTGGCACATACTACGTGAACATACAAAATTTACTCACTCACTTGGCACATTGTTTCATTATCAGATTATTGAATTACCCAGTTCAAGTTTTAGCTTAATTCATGCTATCATACCGGTTCCTTATCATGTCACATGAAGATCCAACACATTCAACTCTTTATACCTATAGATCTAGCACATTTCAAAATTTTGGACATGTTTCAATTTCATGCTCAAATGACATCATGCTTTCATCCTTTCCATCTACTTCTACACATACAATCCTAAACATGTCGGTTCAACATAAAAGTAAAATAGTCCCTTGGGGCAAAAGAACACAGGCAAGAAAACCTCAAGGAAGGGTTATCAGTTGGGTTACTCACACATAACCCTATCACTCACAACCCATATACCCCAGCCCCATGAAAAATTGGTGCAATTACCCTCAATGCACAAAGAAAGAAACATAAAGCATAGGGTAAAGCAAACCTGTGGTGCATATGCGCGGAAGACCCATCAAAAGGTGGGTGGGTCTGGTTTCCTGGAACCCGTAGGATCAGCAATAGGAACGTCATCAGTAGCGCCCTCATCAATAGTGTGAACACCATCAGTAGTGCTTTTCGAACCAGAAAAGCCAATATCAACCTCACGGGCCCGCTGCTGCTGTAACTCCTCATCTATAATCGACTGCCTCTAGGCTTCCTCTAACTACTGGCACTTCTTCTTCCTTTCACGTCGGGCCTCTTTAGTGTCAGAAATGTGTCAAAAGAGCGGCGGCGCTTTCCAGCCGTAAGGGAAGGGTCGGGTGGTGGCATAGAGTTGCAAAATAGTGCAGTTATCACTATATCGTCTGCCTTATACACAGGTGTAGTCTTCGGTATAGTCTCATCAAGGGCTAGAAGGGCATCAACATCAGACGGATCCTAGCCAACTCCGTCTAGAAAGTGGTCACATCTATAGTGGGTGCAGGCCTCTCCAACACTCTCATCTCAAATGCATCTAGGTGCTTGTGGAACGCTTGAATCTTCCCATCCATCATCTGCTCCATATGAGCCTCAGACTCTTCTACAGATCATTGCATCTAGGGCCTCATATGCTGCAATAAAGTATCCATCTGGGTCTCCAACATTTAGACATGGGCCAGAGGAGCTATAGTTTACCGAGAAGGGGGAGTAGCTCGGGATGAGCTCACGGCCCGACTACTGGCAGTGGAGGGGGGAGCCTGTGCATCCGTAGAAGTAGAAGGTATAGTAATATCATCAGCTTGAATATGCTTCACATCATCAGCAAGATCAGCCCCCTAGGGAGGTAGGTCAACATTTGGTTCCCTCAGCGGTGCAACCAGATTGGCATCATCCCTAATAAGGTCGATGTCCACAGTCTTGGTCGCCTTTGTCAGCCTATCACAATTCCAAATAGGCACCAGCGTCTCCCTGCACAGATGAAATATAAAACAATGAAAGGGCAAAGTAGTGGTGGTCTTAAAGGCCCTCTCATGAATCTCAGGGATGAGAATTCAGGAGAAGTCAAGCTCAAGACCTTCCATAAGTGCTGCCAACATCACAACACTATCCTATGTAACACGTTGTCCGCCTGTGTAGGGAACAGTCTAGTACGCTCAACGATTTAGAAAAACATTGCAGTGAAGATCAGATTTGCCTTTTGGATAGGCAAAGAAGTATTTCACACCCACTCGGTGCTCTCCCCATCCTCGGCAATATGACGGGCTATCCAACGGAGTAAAGTCTCTCCCTGCTTGGCATCCCTCTGAAATTCCCAACTCTGAACCACTCTCATCCTGTAGTCATACACCGCTGTATAAATAGGCAGAGTGTGTGCTAGGCCATAAATAAATCGGTTGATAGTGGTCTCGAAGATGTCAAGGGAAAAGTTTTGCACCAACGTAGACTAAAGTGGGGGGCGGAGCTAGTGGCTTAGCCTATTTGGGCATAGAATTTCAGATAGTGGCGGCATAGGAGCCGTAGAACTCTCGGTTCATCACCTCGTAGAATTTTCCTGGACTCCGTGCTATCCATTCACACTTGTGCTTCTTGAACCACTCCTCAATAGTTGGCAAAATGTGAAGGGTCCCAGTAAGTACATGGTGATCCTCCGTATTAGTTCTAGCCATCTTCTAGTGTTTATTCAATACTTTACCGTCATCATAAATCTGGTACTGGCCCTCGGTACTAGCCCTCGACGCACAACCTGCTCGGCTATGTGGTACTGTGGACCGGCTCAGCTCTGGGTGGGTCCTGGGCATCCCCTGTGCTATCGACATCGGAAGATGAAGCAGAAGTGCCACTTGAACGGGAGCTGGAATGCGACTTAGAGCCGGACTACGACTCTCCTACAGGTAAATCCCCCTCTTCAGACTAGGGGATGCTGACCTCATCACTCGATGATAGAATCTTCTAGGCACTATTCCTAGTGATTCGAGGGGTAGTAAAGCAGCCTCTGGTGGTATTTGGGACATATTTGTCCCCGATGTCCTCATATAACAGATGTCGGGATGGGGCGACAGACTTAGATTGCCCCTTCCTGGCATACACCAGTGCTTGTTTATGTTTCATGGTACCTGTGGATGTTTAATTAGTAGGTAACAAACACAAAGAGACCCAAGACACAATTTTAGAACACCTTTCTGACTTAGACAAAAGTTAGAAAAAATATGGACAATAGTTGTTTCTAGTGACCCATGGTGGGTACTTACGGTCCGTCGATGGAGTGACGGCCCGTGGGTCCCCTCTATAGGTCAGAGGGTCCATTTTTGGGTCTCTGAAGTTGGAACAACGGATGTGCAAAATGGTGTGTGTCGATGGAACGATGGACTGTAGTCCACACCGTGGTTCACAACTTAGCAAAAAAAATTATGCATCTTAGTGATGGACCATGGACCTACAAACCGTCGGTTGTGGCCATTTACCGGAACTGTGGCAGGCATGAAGTTCCCAAATCTTAATTTAACATAGTCAACACAACAATTACTAGGTACTACAAGTCTAAACATGCATTTCAACATATTATGTGGTAGTTTATCATCCTTAGGGTTTTGATTATGCAAAATTTGATTATCTATACCAAAAAACAAAACCCTAACTCCAAACTGTCAACTAGACCTACCAACCCAATTTTTTAAAATGAAATCGACAATACACTCACACACCATCATTCCAAGGGTAGTATCTAAACCAAATTTCAATATTTAAACTAGTAATTAACTACCAAAGGTCAAGTTCAACTTTTTGACTTCATGATTCAAACAATGAAAAAGGAATTCAAAGTTATGGTGAAATTGTTTACTTTTCAAGTAAGCAAAGTTGGTGAGTGTGTGATCTAGGATACGTGTGCTCCTAAGACCGACCTTGACACCAAACTTGGAGTTGACAATTCTTGTGGAAGAGAGGAATTGGGATATGAAAGCGAAATTTGGGAGAGAAATATAGGGGAATGATCTAAAATGGAAAATAAGAATTGTTTAGGAGTGATGGGGGTGGATTTTAATGGGATATTATGGGTGTAATTTGAAAGTTTTAAAATGGTAGTGAAAGGTGGGAAATGGGGGGTATTTTAAAAAATGAAAGGATTTATTTTGATAGGGTCAGGTTGACTTTAACCCTAATTTGGACCCATGAAACCCTGTCGATGGTCCGTGGGTCAACCTACGGTCCATCGATGGGTACCGTGGTTCACTCCAACACTTACAAATAAATCAGAATACATACTTGGGATCTATGGATGCCATCCACGGTCTGTGGTTGTACCAATGGACCGTCGATGGGATCCAGAGACCACTGCATGAGCTAACTTTCTGCAAATTTCTCTTTCTCTTCTCTGCACACGTAGCAAACATTAGGACTTCCTTTTTACATTTTCTGGACACTTTTTTTAGACACGGACCTATTCTATCTATGTCTAGCCAACACTATAACTAAAAATTAACATACACCTATCTTGAAAACTGCAATTTTAAGAAAAACTCCCTATGTCGAAAAGAAAAATCCTATAGTTGGCTAGATTATACATCTTGGGTTACCTCCCAAGCAACGCCTGATTTAAGGTCAAGGCACGACGTAGACATCTTGATTACTCAAACTTCATCAAGACACCACTCCTCTATCACCTCATTGACACTCTCATATTTCCCCATGTAGATCTTTATTCTTTGACCGTTCACCTTGAAGTTTGTTCCATCCTTGTTCTCTAGTTCAACCGCTACATGTGGAAAAACCTGGGTTATTGTGAATGGTCCGGTCCACTTGGACTTGAGTTTGCCAGGAAATAAGCGCAACCTTGAGTTACATAGTAGTATTTGATCACCGGAAGCAAATTCACACGTTTCGATCTTCTGATCATGGTACCTCTTCATCTTCTCTTTGTATAAGGCTGAACTTTCATATGCTTTTAGGCGAAACTCATCAAGCTCATTCATCTCATTCATTCTTTGACTCGATGCGGCGTCCCAATCCAAATTCAACTTCTTTACTGCCCACGTCATTTCATGCTCCAGCTCTACTAGTAAAGGACAAGACTTCCCATTTTCACGACCCTACATTTGGGAGAATATATGCAAGAGTATGCGTTAGTACAAAAATGCACTCAGTATGATAGCTATGCATAAAAATATTTGAAACATGCTAAAGAGGACACTTCATTTCATGATATGCAATTTACCAAGTTTAAACATCATAATAGAAATAGTTGGAAAACATAGGTCATAACATCATGGTCAATGCAAGACAAATCATCTTCGAGCCTTTGAACACATATGAAATACTTCTTTAATTAACCTTAGTTCATTAATCAACTTGTTGTGGGAGAATTAGCCTTAACCGACATAAAGACCATGTGAGCTAAAACATGATTACCCGGTGTCTCCCACACTAAAAATAGTTGTTCTACTTTCCTAAGGTAGAACCATCAACTTCTAGTTTAAGTGGATCCACTAGCTAATCAGCCTATGGGGGTACATAGTTATGGGATACGGAGATTGCTACTAGAAACCCGGCCTCTACTGTAACGACCCGGAAAATGATAGAGTGAAACTAGAGCCTCACATGTGAATTTGGAGTTGAGAACTTAATGAAATAATTATATTTGAATTTGACCCAAAAAGTTCTTAAAAATGTGCTTCGGAAGTTACCGAAAACTTGTTTAGCTAC
>JAJOOF010067516.1:0-11855 GCA_029582545.1 Solanum lignicaule
GTTTTCTTGCTATTATGGGTAACTAAACTTCACAACTAGGGTTGTGGGATCCATGAGCGATTAACAAAGTATGAATAGTAAATAAGCAATTCTTGAATGTTGAAAGTTAAGTGCTAAGTTAAAGCAAAAGGGATTAATATTTAGAAAATGTAATAAAATAATCGAGCTGCTTTGCTTGACTTAATTAAGCTAGTAGGTGCATCACCTACTTTGACTTATTGAACAGCCGAAAGGACCAAGTAGGTGCATCACCTACTAAGACTTTGTTTTTACCATGTAATTGGGCCAAGTGCACTACCACCTACTTGCATTAATCTAGCCCAAGCTGAGTAGAAGAATAAGGGGAAAATGGACAGCAAGGCCCAATAGTCTTAAGTCCAAAAAGGCCCTAGTTAAAAGGCCAAGTAGGTGGGTCACCTACTTGACAATATATGGCCCAAAATTGGCCAAGAAAGTCGGCCATTACACCTCCCTTTTAAAGGGATAAAGATCAGATCTTTTGCTCCATTTTTAACTTGCAAAATTTTCAGATTTCTTAAAGTTCCCTCTTGGTCTCTCTTGGGTTCAATCAGTAGTCCTAAAACACCTTGGGGTTCTTGAGTATTGTACCCCTTTTCAAGTAAAAGTTTGAAGGAGAGTTTCAGTTCTTGAAGTACAAATTTAGAGGATAAATCTCCAGAAACTAAGGTAAGACTACTGCCCATTCTTGCCTCTCTTTAAATATAGGTTTTGGGTGGAGAATTTTCTATATATCTATCAAGAACTAATGGATGGTTCTAAATCCTTGAGTCAATATTCTCCTATTATGATGAAAGATTTTTAGGGATTGATAGTGGCTACCTTATGTATATTGTTGTTGGGGGCAGTTTGGGTATCTTGGCAAAGGATGAATGAAGTTGTATTAATGTATAAAAGAAAGGTGTGGTGGTTTACCATTTGTGTAAGGGTTGTATGGGCCTACTCTCCGTCAAGTGTTTAGCTACAATTTTTTTGAGGGCCTTAATGTGATTAGCTGCTAACATTAGTTTAATCATGACTTATATTGTAGATTAGCACCCAAGAAGGGAGGCTGACTCATGACAGTTGTATTGGTCAGAAAATAAGGTATGTAGGGCTATTCGATTCCATATTCCTTGGCATGAAATCTGATACTTGCGATTAATATCAATAAGTGAATTTCCTAAGTTCTATTCCTAGTAAAGGAAACATAGTGGCAGCGTACGATCTACAAATGGCTAACAATATTTCCCCCTCTCCTTAGTGTATAGAATTGCTTCATTATATGTTTACTACTCTATAATTGTGTAATTATCCTCCTAAGTGCTGGAATAGAAATAATATTTGCAAAAGCAAGTTTGGGGAATCCTATTGTTAGTCAGTTGAAGTCAATTGTGTCATTTAAGCTCAAAAGTAATGCATTGGTGTTACATAGTTCCTTATGTCATTGTTACTGCCTTGAAGTATTGTTTTCATGTCTTCTACTACTGGTCCAGAGTTCCAAATATCAAACAAGATTATGACCACCAAAACAACAATCTCAAAGATTAAAGAATCTAAGTGAAGCAATTTGTATAATTAAGGGTGGCAGCTCAGGGAGAAAGCCTAGCGTGGGCCGATCCCAATTGGTATAGAAGGGTGGCAGCTCATGGGTGAAAGCCTAGCATGGGCTGATCCCAATTTGTGTAATTATGAGGACCGCATCCTAGGGGTTAAAATGCCTAGCATGGGTCCTCCTCTTCTACCACTGATTAGCTGGTCATTCGTATTACATGCCTTATAAAGATCATTACACAAAAAAATGTAAAGACAAGAATGTAACATACACGATCTCACAACAGTTAACAAAGGTGGTCTTCTGTTCTAATTTATGCACACATATATTGATACTTGGTTTCATTAGAACTCTTATTTTATATATGTTATTGCCTTACATATTCAGTACATCTTTTCGTACTAACGTTCCTCGCAGGGGAAGCTGCATTTCATGCTGTAGGTACTCCAGCTAGTAGACCTCCTCAATAGGAGCATACGACACTCAGCTACTTTTGTTGAGCTCCAGGTTGATTCAGAGCTTTACTGAGTCCTTGGTAGATTCATTTTGGTATTGTATCGTAGTTAAGGGTAAGGCGGGGTCTGTCCCGACCTACTCTAAGGTTTTCTATCTTTACAGGCTCTGTAGACTTATGCATATGGTTCAGTTGCGTCTTAACAGGTTGTGGCCTCAACGGCCAAGTCTTGTATATAAGTTTTGGATCTACTTATGTTGGTTCGTAGTGCTGCATCCTATATGTACTTGTCACAAGATTTTCATAGTTATATGCATAGTAAGCACAAGTTACGTGTTGGTGTTCTTGGGCCTTTAGGGCATCGGGTGCCTGTCCGTCTTGATGGGATTTGAGGCGTGACAAAAGTGGTATCAGAGCAGGTCATCCAAGGGAGTTTACAAAGTCGTGTATGTGTAGAGTCTTGCTTATGGATGTGTTGTGCACCACATTTATAAACAGGAGGCTACGGGCCATGTAGGAGTTGTCTCCTTTCTTTCATTTCTTAGATTGTGTGATAGAACCAGTGTTGTAGGCGAATCATTTCTAATTTCTAAATTGTTTTATTATAGCAAGGATGCCGGTTACGAGAAGGAGTAAAAGTACTGGTAAGCGAGTAGATGTGGCTGCCCAAGAAGGGACCAGCCAACCACCACCTAGTCAAACTGTTCAAGGTGAGGCTCAAGATGAGTCTCTATCACAGACTTCACCGACCCCTCCATCTCCAGAAGATATAAGGAGGGAAGCTGCACCTCAAGAACCCCCTATTAATGCTACCGAGCAAGATTTGAGGAATGCAGTCCAATTATTGACTCGTATAGTTGTTGGCCACGGCCAAAGGCAAGAAGGTCTAGTTGTAGGTACTAGTGGTGTAGATAGAGCAGCAGGCACACGGATACGTGACTTCCTTAATTTGGACCCTCCATCATTCACCGGGTCCGATCCTAATGAAGATCCACAGGACTTTATAGATCAAATCCAACGCACTTTGGATGTTATGCATGTAAGTGGTAAAGAAGCACTTGAACTAGCAGCATATAGATTAAAGGGTGTGGCTATATTATGGTATGAAGCTTGGAAGCAATCTAGGGGAACATATGCACCTTCAGCTACGTGGAAAGAGTTCAAAAAGTCATTCCTTGACCATTATCTGCCATTCGAGATCTGAGAGGCCCATGCGGATCAGTTCTTAAATCTCTACCAAGGAAGTATGAGTGTGAGAGAGTACAGTCTCAAATTTAATTCCTTGGCCAAGTATGCTCCTAATGTAGTAGCTACTCTGGGGGATAGAGTTCATCGATATGTGGATAGATTAGATTTATATTTGGTTAGAGACTGTACCATTGCTTCGTTGAATAAAGATATGGATATAGCAAGGATGCAAGCTTTTGCGCAAAAGTTGGAGGATCAAAGGCAAAGAAGGACACAAGAGTAGGAAACAGGGGATTCTAAGAGGACAGATCCATGGGGCATTTTACACCATCCCAAGGTGAGTTTAGGCCTCGATTCTTTAACAGACCTCCTAGGCCATCATCTTTCCACTCTACAGCTAGTGCTCCACCACGGTTTCATGGGTTTAGTGGCAATCAGTTTGGGCAAAGAAGTGAAACCCAAGGTTCACAAATAGCGGGTCATCAAGAGCAGGGAAGTACGAGCCAATCAAGGCCTCCTCGACAACCTTGTAAACAATGTGGAAGGAATCATCTAGGTGCATGTAGGTTTGGGACAGATGTTTGTTTTTGGTGTGGTACACCGGGTCATATGATGAGAAAATACCCTCATAAGGGTGTGGATGGTGTGGCACAATCTACTAGATCAGTTGATGCATCATCATCATCATCAACACCTTCTTTGGGTAGGGGAAAGATGCCTACTAGTCGTGGTAGAGGAGCTAGGGGAGCAGCTAGTTCTAGTGGAGTTCAGAATCGCACATATGCTCTTGGGGATCGACAAAATTTAGAAGCCTCGCCGGATGTGGTTATAGGTACATTGTCTATCTTTTCACATATTGTATATACTTTAATTGATCTGGGGTCTACACTATCATATGTTACTCTATTAATTACTGAAAAGTTCAAAAGTACACCAGAATTATTAGTGAAGCCATTGGAAGTGTCTACACCGATTGGTGAGTCTATTATAGCTAGAAGGATTTATCGTAATTGCATTGTAACTGTTTGTGATCGTGATACATTGGCTGACCTTGTTGAGCTAGAAATGGTAGATTTTGATGTTATAATGGGTATGGATTGGTTAGCTTCTTGTTATGCAATGGTAGATTACCGAACTAAGATAGTGCATTTCCATTTTCCAAAAAAGGCAGTCCTTGAATGGAAAGGTAATATTGGGGCACCAAGAGGCAAATTTATTTCTTATCTTAAAGCAAAGAAGATGATGTCCAAAGGATACATATGTCATCTAATGAGAGTGAAAAATATGGATGCGAAGCCACCAACTCTTCAATCCATTCCGGTAGTGAATGAGTTTCCTGATGTATTTCCCGAAGATCTTCCAGGTTTGCCTCCAGAACGAGAAGTAGGGTTTGGTATTGATGTGATTCCAGATACTCAACTTATCTCTATTCCTCCGTATAGAATGGCCCCAGTAGAATTACGGGAGTTGAAGGAGCAATTAAAAGACTTATTAGAAAAAGGATTCATAAGGCCTAGTATGTTCCCTTGGGGAGCACCAGTTTTATTTGTACGCAAGAAAGATGGCTCGTTAAGAATGTGCATCGACTACCGGCAGTTGAATAAGGTAACGATTAAGAACAAATATCCCCTCCCTAGAATTGACAATTTGTTTGATCAGTTACAAGGTGCTAGATGTTTTTCAAAAATTGACTTGAGGTCAGGTTATCACCAAATGAGGGTCAAAGCCAAAGATATACCCAAGACAGCTTTTCGAACACTGTATGGTCATTTTGAGTTTTTAGTCAGGTTATTCGGGCAAACAAATGCTCCAACAGCTTTTATGGATTTGATGAATAGGGTGTTCAAGACATTTTTAGATGTGTTCGTGATAGTATTCATAGATGACATTTTGGTGTATTCAAGATCGGAAGAGGACCATGCTATTCACCTGCGGCAGGTTTTACAAATTCTTCGTGATCGTAAGTTGTATGCGAAGTTCTCTAAATGTGAGTTCTGGTTAAAATATGTGGCATTCTTAGGTCATATTGTATACAATGAAGGAATAAGGGTTGATAACCAGAAGATAGAAGCCGTGAAAAACTGGCCAAGACGTATAACGCCTACGGAGATCCATAGTTTTCTTGGATTGGCAGTTTATTACAGAAGGTTCGTTGAGGGATTCTCTTCCATTGTTGCACCCTTAACAAAGCTAACACACAAAGAAACCAAGTTTCAGTGGAGTGATGAATTTGAAAGAAGTTTCCAAGAACTGAAGAATAAGTTAACTTCTACACCTGTATTGGTACTTCCAAAAGGCACAGAAGGCTATGCAGTGTATTGCGATGCATCGAGAGTGGGCTTAGGTTGTGTATTGATGTAGCATGGTAAAGTAATATCTTATGGCTCAAGGAAGCTACGGCCACATGAGAAAAATTATCCAACCCATGATCTAGAGCTAGCAGCAGTTGTGTTTGCTTTGAAGATATGGTGCCACTACTTGTATGGAGTTCATGTTGACATATACACTGATCACAAGAGTTTGCAATATATCTTTAAGCAAAAGGATCTAAATCTGAGGCAGTGAAGATGGCTGGAGCTATTAAAAGATTATGAAGTTGATATCTTGTATCATCCCGGTAAAGCCAATATAGTAGCTGATGCTTTAAGCAATAAAATAATGGTAAGAACTTATGGGCAGTCTATGGAAAGACAAGTAATAACTAAGGATCTATGCCAACTAGCTAGCTTGGGGATTCGCCTTCTTGAATCTTCAAACGAAGGGGTTATTGTGCAAAATGCGGCAGAATCATCATTAGTAGTGGAAGTGAAGGAGAAGTAGTACACTGATCCTATTCTATTATAGCTTAAGGAGAATGTACAACAGGGTATGACAAAGGCATTTTAGCTTACACAAGAGGGAGTACTTCGATGTCAAAATAGATTGTGTGTACCTAATGTAGATGAATTAAGAAAGAGGATTATGATGGAAGCACATCATTCAAGATATTCTGTCCATTCGGGGAAAACCAAAATGTATCATGACTTGAAAGAAATGTATTGGTGTAGTGACATGAAGAAGAACATTACAGAATTCATGGCTCAATGTCCAAATTGCCAACAAGTAAAAGTAGAGCACCAAAAGACCGGAGGTTATATGCAGTGTATAGAACTTCCAATTTGGAAGTGGGACATGATCAACATGGATTTTGTCACTGGTTTTCCTCGCTCATTTTGGAAGTTTGACTCCATATGGGTAATAATTGACAGACTCACCAAATCAGCACACTTCTTACCGGTGAAGACTACTTATACAGTTGAAGAGTATGCAAGGTTGTATATTAAAGAGATAGTTCGGCTACATGGAGTGCCAATCTCTATTATATCGGATAGGGGAGCTCAATTCACTGCAAATTTTTGGAAGTCATTTCAGAAGAATTTGGGAACACAAGTGAATTTAAGTACAGCCTTTCACCCTCAAACAGACGGTCAGGCAGAGCGTACAATTCAAACACTCGAGGATATGCTGCGAGCTTGTATATTATACTTCAAAGGTAGTTGGGATGATCATTTACCGTTCATCGACATTGCATACAACAATAGCTACCATTCAAGTATTAAAATGGCACCTTATGAAGATTTATATGGTAGAAAATGTAGATCCCCAATTGGCTGGTTTGAAACAGGTGAAACTGCCTTATTTGGGCCAGACCTTGTTCATCAAGCTATGGAAAAAGTCAAAGTGATACAGCAGCGACTAGAAACAGCTCAAAGTCGACATAAATCATATACGAATGTTCGAAGGAGAGGACTAGAATTTTCTATAGGAGATTGGGTGTTCTTGAAGGTGTCACCAATGAAAAGGGTAATGAGGTTTGGTAAAAAGGGAAAGTTGAGTCCACGCTATGTAGGGCCATATAAGATTATCTGAAGAATTGGCCAAGTTGTGTATTAGTTAGAGCTATCTTAAGATCTTTCAACCGTTTATCCGGTGTTTCATGTCTCAATGCTTCGAAAATGCATAGGTGACCCATCTCGTATTACTCCTACTGAAGATGTACAAGTTACGAGACATCTCACTTATGAAGAAGTACCCATTGCTATTCTAGATAGACAAGTTAGGAAGTTAAGAAATAAAGAAGTAGCTTCTGTAAAGGTATTATGGAGGAACCAACAAGTAGAAGAAGTTACATGGGAAGCCGAAGAAGCAATGAAATTGAAGTATCCTCGTCTCTTCCAGACCGATGAGAAAGATGAAAAATTTGAGTGGAGGCGTTAACAAGTAAGTATAAGTCTATATGTTCAATGTGATTAATATAAGTACTAACTTAGGCTTGAACTTGTTTGGGTTGGATAACCAGGCTAACATTCGAGGACGAATGTTTTAAGGGGGGAAGGATGTAACATCCCGTATTATGCATATACTTGTTCTATTCTTGTGATACTTGACATCGCCTTATAGTATAGGTGACGGACCATGTTTATTATATGATTAGCTTTGGTTTAAACTAGATTAGAAAGTGATGTGATGCCTTGCACGTTTCAGCATGTGTATTATAAGTTAGCTCTAATAGGAGTATTTAAACTAGAGAGACAGTACGGTGGTAATTGAGATTAAAGTTGAAAGTTAAGTGCTAAGTTTAAGCAAAAGGGATTAATATTTAGAAAATGGAATAAAATAATCGAGTTGCTTGCTTGACTTAATTAAGCTAGTAGGTGACAAGTACGTGCATCACCTACTTTGACTTACTGACCAGTCGAAAGGACCAAGTAGGTGCATCACCTACTAAGACTTTCTTTTTAACATGTAATTGGGCCAAGTCTACTACCACCTACTTGCATTAATCTTGCCCAAGTTGAGTAGAAGAATAAGGGGAAAATGGACAGCAAGGCCCAATAGTCTTAAGTCCAAAAAGGCCCAGGTTAAAAGGCCAAGTAGGTGGGTCACCTACTTGAAAATATATGACCCAAAATTGGCCAAGAAAGTCAGCCATTACACCTCATTTTTAAAGGGATAAAGATCAGATCTTTTGCTCCATTTTTAACTTGCAAATTTTTTAGATTTCTTAAGTTTCTCTCTTGGCTTCAATCAGCAGTCCTAAAACACTTTGGGGTTCTTGAGTATTGTCCCCCTTTTCAAGTAAAAGTTTGAAGGAGAGTTTCAGTTCTTGAAGAACAAGTTTAGAGGATAAATTTCCAGAAACTAAGGTAAGACTATTGCCCATTCTTGCCTCTCTTTAAATATAGGTTTGGGGTGGAGAATTTTCTATATATCTATCAAGAACTAATGGATGGTGATAAATCCTTGAGTCAATATTCTCCTAATATGCTTAAAGATTTTTAGGGATTGATAGTGGCTGCCTTATGTATATTGTTGTTGGGGGCAGTTTGGGTATCTTGGCAAAGGATGCATGAAGTTGTATTAATGTATAGAAGAAGGGTGTGATGGTTCACCATTTGCGTAAGGGTTGTATGGGCCTACTTTCCGTCAAGTGTTTAGCTACTTTTTTTTTAGGGCCTTAATGTGATTAGCCGCTAACATCAGCTTAATCATGACTTGTATTGTAGATTAGCACCCAAGAAGGGAGGCTGACTCGTGACAGTTGTATTGGTCAGAAAATAAGATATGATATGTAAGGCTATTTGATTCCATATTCCTTGGCATGAAATCTGATACTTGCGATTAATATCAATAATTGAATTTCCTAAGTTCTATTCCTAGTAAAGGAAACATAGTGGCAGCGTACGATTTCCAAATAGCTAATAGTATTTCCTCCTCTCCTTAGTGTATAGAATTGCTTCATTATATGTTTACTACTCTATAGTTGTGTAATTATCCTCCTATGTGCTGGTATAGAAATGATATTTGCAAAAGCTAGTATGGTGAATCCTCCTCTTAGTCAGTTAAAGTCAATTGTGTCATTTAAGCTCACAAGTAATGCATTGATGTTACATATTTCCTTATGTCATTGTTACTGCCTTGAAGTACTGTTTTCATGTGTTCTACTACTGGTTCGGAGTTCCAAATATCAAAAATGATTATGAACACCAAAACAACAATCTCAAAGATTAAAGAATCTAAGTGAAGTAATTTGTATAATTAAGGGTGGCAGCTCAGGGGAAGGGTGGCAGCTCAGGGGTGAAAGCCTAGCATGGGCTGATCCCAATTGGTATAGAAGGGTGGCAACTCAGGGGAGAAAGCCTAGCATGGGCCAATCCCAATTGTTACAGAGGGGTGGCGGCTTAGAGGTGAAAGCCTAGCATGGGCCGATCCCAATTTGTGTAATTATGAGGACCGCATCCCAGGGGTTAAAATGCCTAGCATGGGTCATCCTCTTCTACCACTGATCAGTTGGTCATTCATATCACATGCCTTATAAAGATCATAACACACAGAAATGTAAAGACAGGAATGTAACATACACGATCCCACAAAAGTTAACAAAGGTGGTCTTTTGTTCTGATTTATGCACACATTTATTGATACTTGGTTTCATTAGAACTCTTATTTTATATATGTTATTGCCTTACATATTCAGTACATTTTTTCGTACTGATGTTCCTCGCGAGGGAAGTTGCATTTCATGCTGCGGGTACTCCAGCTGGTAGACCTCCTCAATAGGAGCATACGACACTCAGCTACTTTTGGTGAGCTCCAGGTTGATTCGGAGCTTTACTGAGTCCTTGGTAGATTCGTTTTGGTATTGTATCGTAGTTAAGGGTAAGGCAGGGTCTGTCCCGACCTACTCTAAGGTTTTCTATCTTTAGAGGCTTTGTAGACTTATGTGTATGGTTCAGTTGCGTCTTAACAGGTTGTGGCCTCAACGGCCAAGTCTTGTATATAAGTTTTGGATCTAGTTATGTTGGTTTGTAGCGCTGCATCCTATGTGAACTTGTCACAAGATTGTCATAGTTATATGTATAGTAAGCACAGGTTACGTGTTGGTTTTCTCGAGCATTTAGGGCATCGGGTGCCTGTCCGTCTTAATGGGATTTGAGGCGTGACATATAAACACCTAGCATGTTTGAGGTCAAGTGTTGTGTTGGTCAGTTAAATATCATGTATCAACATAACCAACAAAATTGGGACTGCAATTGTTAGAATAAAATATGCTCATATCGGTAGTTCCTTTTAAATATTGTTATATGTGTTTGATCCATTCCCAATGTCTCCTAGTAAGAACAGAATTTTACCTTGCTAACAAATTAACTGAAAAGGCTATATCAGGCCTCGTAGTGTTAGCAAGATACATTAGTACACCAATTGCACTAAGATATCGTACTTCAGAATCGAGGATTTCCTCATTATTTTCTTAAGGTTAGAATGGATCCTTATTCCCATCAAGTGAACCAACAACCATCGGAGTACTTAATGGATGGGCTTTATCCATACAAAATCTTTTCAACACTTTTTCTGTGTAGGCAGATTGATGAACAAAACAATTGTTTGTCAAATGCTCAATTTGCAAACCAAGACATAATTCTATCCTACCAAGATCTTTCATCTCGAATTTATTCTTTAAATAATAAATTCCTGTTGAAGCCAATAGTTCCAATAAGGTTTATGTCATCAACATAAACAACAAGTATATCAAATTCTAACGTTGTTTTCCTTATAAACTATACATGGGTAAATTGCATTATTTGTAAAACCTTCCTTAAATAAATACTCACTAAGACGGTTGTACCACATGCGTCCCGATTGCTTCAAACCATACAATGATCTTTACAATTTAATTGAATACATTTCCCAATATTTTAAACTACTTGCTTTAGTCATCATAAATCCTTCAAGAATTTTTATATATATCTCATTAACAGGTGATCTATATAGATAGGTTGTAACCACATTCATCAAATGTGTTTCTAGTCTCTCATGGACTGTGAAACTAATGAGATAATTGTAATGTTATTGCATCCATAACGAGTGAGTATGTATCTTCATTATCGACACCAGACTTTTGTGAAAATTCTTGTGCAACAAGGCGTGCTTTATACCTTTGTATTTCATTTTTCTCATTTCTTTTCGTACAAAAATTAATTTATAGCCAACAGGTTTAATGTCATTAGGTGTTTGAACTATAGGTCCAAAAACATCACGCTTGACAAGTGAATTCAATTCTGATTGAATTGCTTCTTGCCATTTTGTTCAACCATTTTTTGTCGACATTCTACAACATATAAAGGTTCAAGATCCTTACTATCTTGCATGATTTTTTGAAACATTATATGCAAAGACATAATCAACCACTATTTTTTATTTCGATTATTTTCAATATCTCTTGAATTTATGAATAGTTCATTATTTTCTTGAGTCTCAAGCTCATTGATTCCATCATGGATATCAGAATTATTCAAATTTTGAACCTCCATATGAGACTCTTTTATAGTGTCATCTTGGCCTTCAACTTTTCCTTTTTCTAGGATTGTGATCCTTAGAACCCAATGGTCTACCACGCTTTGAGTGTGCTTTTGACTCATTAGCTATGACACTAGTGGATGGTCCTATAGGGACATCAATTTGAATTGGGACATTCTCTGTAAGAATATGTGATTTAGTAATCCTTTTCAAATCTGTAAATGTGTCAATGGCTGTGGATTAAAGTTGATTGATTCCTAAGTTGGAACCTTAGGCGGGGGGGGGGGGGGGGGGGGGGGGGGGGGGGGGGGGGGGGGGGGGGGG
>JAJOOF010067517.1:0-18670 GCA_029582545.1 Solanum lignicaule
AGTTTATTTTGAAATAATTTAATGTATATGTTGAAAATATTGTGTTGTTTTGGTTGGATGAAGTTTATTTGGCTTTGGGTTGTTTTGGTATAAATATGTAGGTGGGCAACTAAAAATTGCAGCAATTTGCTGCCTGTTTTGTAGCAGAAAACTGACCTCCGGAGGTCAGAATTTCAAGAATTAAAAAATAAAAATACCGACCTCCGGAGGTCGGAATTTCAACATTACAAAAATATAAATACCGACTTCCGGAGGTCGGAATTTCAACATTACAAAAATAAAAATATCGACCTCCGGATGTCGGTATTCCAATTCTGACCTCAGGAAGTCGGAAATAATAATATATGAATTTTCCGACATAAAATAAAAATTGACCTCGAGAGGTCAGTAAATACCGACCTCCAGAGGTCGGTATTGAATATCAACCAATCTTTTTCCGACCTAAGTTGGGATGTCGGTATTTCAGGGAATACCGACCTCCGGAAGTCGGTATTAGTAGGTCGGTATTCACTATTTTTTTAGTAGTGTTAAGAGGTGTGCTGAGATGGTATGTTACCATATGAGGTTCCAATTAAGATATGATTTTCCATGTGTGCCTAGATAGCATAATTGAGTTGTTAATGTAGAATAGGCCCATAGATTTCAACTATCAGCTTTAGACCTAAGGGGGAGATGATGAGATGAGAAATCAAGTCAATTGTTTGAGAGTAAGATAGCAATGAGTTCCAAAGAGTATGGGTGATATCCTTTCGGAGGTCCTTTTAGTAATGGAGTGATGTTAGAAAGAGGAGGTTGATGTTCTTATCGTGATAGTGATGGTGTAGTAGTTCAATCTAAGCTTGTAAATAAGGAAGATGAGGTTTTACTATGAGAAATAGTTAAATGAGAGCCCTTAGTTGGTTCCGAAGGAGTTAGTTAGTAAGAGTCCATGGAGCTGTTAGAGTACGTACTAAGCTTGAATGTGGTGTTAAAGAGTAATAGTCTTGGGATGAGATTTCCTATAGAGAGGTATATAATCCGAACTTAAGGATTTGGGTTAAGCTTGAATATAGTAAGAGTATACCATTAGACTCAGACCTTAGTAAGAGTAACCTCGTTCTATACCCAATCCAGTTGTCATCCGAGGACGAATGATCCCAAGGGGGAGATATTGTAACACCACAATTTTTTTTTGAGATAAAACTCGAACCGTTCTTTGTAGTGAGTGAGATTTTCGCAAGGAATTTAAAATTTCTTGAGTATTAAGGTCACTAGATGTAGCACCTTGAGTTCCAAGAATAACTTAAGAGAACATTCAAGTCATTCCTAGTTTTTCTTAAGTTTTGGGTCAACTTCAAAGAACCATAACTCCTAGTACAAGGTAAGTTAGGAGAGCTTCAAAATGAATTTAAAGCCCTTCGAGTCTTCTTTCCAACGCCACCGAGTTTGCTCAATTCCGAGCTCTGAGTAAGAAGTTAGGATGGATTTTCTAACATCGCGCAAACTTGGCAGCAGCTCCGCGCTAGCTCCCCGACGCGGAGCCAACACGTACCTCACTGCCTAGTAAAATATCTTTTCGACTCCCAGCTCATTTTAATTATTTCTTTAGGGGTATTTTAGTCCTAAACACCCTTAGGAGGTCATCTCAATTGCCCTAAACATGTAGAAAATTAGTTTTCTTAAATCTAAACCCTCTCATTCACTCCGAAACTTCTACGCTCAAGGGATTCAAGAAACGCTAAGGCTAGGGTTCATCTTTCAAGATTTTCCTTCAAGTTCTTCAAGAAGATGGTTCTTTCAGGTATGTAGCTTCCATAGTGTTGGGTTTGTTCACCGACATGCCAATCATGTTAATTTCTGCTTTAAAATTCGTTCTTAAAGTTGAAGCTTTGATGTTCTTGTTATGTATTCATGAATTTGCTTTCGTTCTTGAATTGGGCTGAGATTGAGGAGTTCTTGAGGTTAATGTATCTATTTATAGAGGGGTTAGAGTTAGATTCTAGTGTACATGTGCTGGGTATCTAAATCTAAAGAGGAATTGAGAAAAATAAACCGAGTTTAGGTGAATTGGGGGTAGAAAATGAAGAAAGAAAAAGTCGGGCAAATCTGGCAATTGGCTCCGCATCACGGACCTACCTCCCTATTTCCTAAAGTTGTCTTTGCGTCGCAGAGATGTCACGGACCTCTCTGCCTCAAAAGTTAATTCACGACCAAATATTTTAATTTATCTCCGCGTCGCAGACTCATTTTTCATGTTTAACAATCTAAAAGCACTCCTAAACATCACAAGATCATTCCTATCACAAATCACAACCGTGAATTCATAAATCACATTCAAGGTAGAGTTGAGAGTTAATTCTTGAGAGTTCTCTCAAACATTTTTGAGAAAGACCCTTTGAGTCCTTTGAGAAGTCTTCTACAACTTCTTATAACTTGTTTCAAGACTCGAGTAAGTGATCATGAGAGTGAGGAGAATGTATTCATGAGTCTACCTTGTCGTCATGAGATATTTCTTATCATGAACTATAACTCTTGAATTCATAATTCACATTCAAGAAAGAGTTAAGAGTAGAGTTCAAGAAAGCCTTTGAGTTCAATTGTGAATCCTTTGAGATCAACTATCAATTTGAACTAAGTTTTGAGGAAGTAAGTCAAAGAATAAGAAGAGTCATGTACATGAGTTTTGTATTGTTCTGTAGACATCAAGTCAAGTTGTTTCATGCCTATAGTTTCGCATGAACTTCATAAGTTGAGCATCCTTCAGAGAAGTGGTATCTTCAAGTTCTAAGCCTTTAAGTGTTGAGTTCCGAATCCCTTTTAAGAAGCATCTTTGAGTACTTGAGTTGAATATTTCATGCCCATAATTCCGCATGAACACTTTAAGTCGAAAAATCTTGAGATTAGTAGTATCATTGAAGTTTTTGAGTTCTATCTATGGTTATTGAAATCCTTGCATTGAGTCATTTATGTTCATCATTCGGCATGAACCATATTTTAAGAAGTCTTTTACAAATGTTTTAAACTTTGTTTTAAGACTTGAGCTTTGAAGTTTAGTAAAAAGTAAGAGTAAAGTTGAAGTTCATTTCTTCAAAAGTATATGGGGACTATTTATTCCCAAAAGAGTTTAAAATGTTTTCATATTTAAATAAGAATGGAAAACTGAGATTTTCAAAAGAACATTTGATCTAGTGTTTCAGTAAAGAGCCGTTGAGCTAGTTTTTCAGTAAAAAGCCTCTGGGCTAGTTTTCAGTTAAAGAGTAAATGCTTTCACAATAAAGCAAGAGAGTAAACCTTGATTTCCAAGATAGCCTTTGAGCTAAGTTTTTGAGCAATTATCTCTTATCACAGAAAGAAGTATGTTTTAAACATAAAGAGCTAGTATTATATTTTGGGAGTATTATTGAGCACCGATGTGGGGATGTGAGTTTCATATTAACTCAAGTCTCCATGAAAACCACGTAGCCATCATGGGTAGAAAAGGGTCATACTTTTTAGACGAATCCTTTTCGCATGGACTAGTGGATCGACTAAGTTCAGTTAGGTCCTATACTGATGGCAAGGAATAGGATGGTCCTTGGCAGCGTGAGGTAAAGTGTTGTATCATCAGTATAGCTCTTAAGTGATGGTTGTCGGTTAGAGAAACTCCCACATAAACTATAATACTTTATTATATAAGTAAAGTTGAGTTTGTTATTGCATTTTCTTTAACGAACTAAGTTGCTTTTACTGTTTTATAAAGCTTTCCATATATTGCATGTGTATTGTTGTTTTATATTGAGTTGAGTATCCAAAGTTGAGTACCCAGAGTCGAATATTATATCTTTGAGTTAAGTATCTTATCCTTGAGTACTTCTGAGTTAAATAAGTTTGAGTAGTTTTTAGTAGTTTTGAGTATTCCTTGAGTTGAGTAAGTTTGAGAAGATGTAAGTATGTCTCCTTTTTATGCAGTTTAAAGTTATGTTTATGCTTTAGAAATCCTCATAAATGCTTGTACATTCCATGTATTGAGCCATTTGGTCTGCATCTTTTCATGATGTAGACACAAGTATTCAGGATCATCAACAGGAGCTTCGTTGATGCATTCGGAAGTTCGACTTAGCTATGGTGAGCCTCCTTGTTTCCGGAGGATTTCATTTATTTTTCAGTTAGTCAGGATGACGTGGGTCTTGTCCCGACTTCCATCTTTATCAGTTAGAGGCTTCATAGATAGTCAGTATAGTTGAGAAGTCTGTATTATTCATTTATTTTATTAAATGTTTTAAAAACTAAAGTGCCTATTTTATGGCGAGTTGAGTATATTATTTTTATTCTAAGCTGTTCATATGAGTTAAAGTTTTGAAAAGATGAGTTCATTGAATTTTATTCAGTTTTAAGGTTTTGCATGCTTAAGTTAGTCTTCCGCTTGTAGTCAGCCAGGATGAGGGTTCGCTTGGGGACCAGCAATAGTTCTTAAGTGCCGGCCACGTCCAGGGTGTTGACTCGTGTCGTGACAAACTTGGTATCAGAGCACAGAGCTCAAGAGTCCTAGGGTGTCTATGAAGCCGTGTCAAGTAGGATCTTATTTATGATTGTGAGTTCCACACTTCTATAAATGAGGGACTACAAACATTTAAGAAAAGTTTCCCTTCTTTCATACTCTTAATCATGCAATAGAGCTAAGTCATAGAGATTTATCCATACTCGTACGTTTTTCATAATTATTCATTCGACTACCCATCATACTAGAGGTGGTTGAATAGAAAAGTCAGTTCTTAGCAAGAGTCTTGAGAAAGTCATGAGACTCTAGAGGCGCTTGAGAAAAGCCCAAGAGTAAGTTAAGTGTTCAGTTTCAGAGGAATGCACCCATATTCATATGAATCGTGCGTTTGAGCTAATAGCGAGTTGTACTCTTTTTCTTAAGCCTTGTTTCAGCTGAGATCCTTATGAGGAAGTATGTTTAGAGCTTGGGTAGTATTTCCACCCCAAAAGGTAGCATGAGTTATGAGATCATGTGTAGTAGTAGTGAAAGAGCCCAGAGTTAGAGGTAAGTATGAAGAGGTTTAGTAATCTAAGTAAGAGAGATGGTGGTTTGGCAAACTATGTTGATATAGTCATGCACATAGTAAGTTAGTAATGAGTAGTTTTCCCTTATGGGTAGACGAAGAAGTGATGAGTTGTGAAGATTCCATCATAGGAGGTAGAGTGTGTTGTAGCTATAAAGGAGTTTGTGATGAAGTGTCATTGTGTAGGTAATGACCAGGTGTAAGTGTTGAATAGAAGAGCAGGAGTATTCATGAGGTGATAGATCTAAGCTAGGCTTATGATTTTGAGGGAGAGCCCAAAATATTCAAAATGTTGTAGAACTAATTAGGCATTGATGTATAGTGAATGAGTGAGTAAGTAGTACTTAAGTTGTGAAGTGGAATGTGAGTGTAATTTGTGAGTGTAGAGACTTAGAGGTAAAGATTGACTATTTGTCATGAATTTTAGTGGGAGAATGATTATTAACTTTGTATCTACTAGTTGTAAGTTAGTATAGTAGGTGAGCAACCACATTGATATTCGGGTTTAGTAATAAATATTAAGCTTGAATTTGAGATGAGAGTCATGATCAAAAGAATGGCAACATGAGGGTGATGATGTTAGTCTTAGGATTTTATCTATAAGACTTAACATAAAGTAGGTGAGGAATTGAGGTGATTAGCTGCAATAGATATGAGTGGTACAAGTGAGAGACCCTAACGTTTAGATAAGGGTATTGAAGTGTGGCTAAGTCACAAGAGCATTAAGAGGTGTGCCAAGATTGTATGTTACCAGATGAGGTTCCAATTAAGATATCATTTTCCATGTGTGCCTAGATAGTATAATTGAGTTGTTAATGTAGAATAGGTCCATAGATTTCAACTATCAGCTTTAGACCTAAGGGGGAGATGACAAGATGAGAAATCAAGTAAATTATTTGAGAGTAAGATAGTAATGAGTTCCAAAGAGTATGGGTGATATCCTTTTGGAGGTCCTTTTAGTAATGGAGTGATGTTAGAAAGAGGAAGTTGATGTTCTTATCATGATAGTGATGGTGTAATAGTTCCATCTAAGCTTGTAAATAAGGAGGATGAGGTTTTACTATGAGAAATAGTTAAATGAGAGTCCTTAGTTGGTTCCGAAGGAGTTAGTTAGCAAGAGTCCATGGAGTTGTTAGAGTACGTACTAAGCTTGAATGTGGTGTTAAAGAGTAATAGTCTTGGGATGAGATTTCCTATAAAGAGGTATATAATCTGAACTTAAGGATTTGGGTTAAGCTTGAATATAGTAAGAGTATACCATTAGACTCAGACCTTAGTACGTAAGAGTAACCTCGTTCTATACCCAGTCCAGTCGTCATTCGAGGACGAATGATCCCAAGGGGGAGATATGGTAACACCACAGAAATTTTTTGAGATAAGACTCGAACCGTTCTTTGTAGTGAGTGAGATTTTCGCAAGGAATTTAAAATTTCTTGAGTATTAAGGTCACTTGATGTAGCACCTTGAGTTCCAAGAAGAACTTAAGAGAACATTTAAGTCATTCCTAGTTTTTCTTAAGTTTTGGGTCAACTTCAAAGAACCATAACTCCTAGTACATGATAAGTTAGGAGAGCTTCAATAGGAAATTTAAAGACCTACGAATCTTCTTTCTAACGCCACCGAGTTTGCTCAATTCCGAGCTCTGAGTAAGAAGTTATGATGGATTTTCTAACATCGCGCAAACTTGGCAGCAGCTCCGCGCTAGCTCCCCGACGCGGAGCCAACACGGACCTCACTGTCTAGTAAAAGATCTTTCCGACTCCCAGCTCATTTTAATTATTTCTTTGGGAGTATTTTAGTCCTAAAAACCCTTAGGAGGTCATCTCAATTTCCCTAAACATGTAGAAAATCAGTTTTCTTAAATCTAAACCCTCTCATTCACTCCAAAACTTCTACGCTCAAGGGATTCAAGAAATGCTAAGGCTAGGGTTCATCTTTCAAGATTTTCCTTCAAGTTCTTCAAGAAGATGGTTCTTTCAAGTATGTAGCTTCCATAATGTTGGGTTTGTTCACCCACACGCCAATTATGTTAATTTCTGCTTTAAAATTCGTTCTTAAAGTTGAAGCTTTGATGTTCTTGTTATGTATTCATGAATTTGCTTTCGTTCTTGAATTGGGTTGAGATTGAGGAGTTCTTGGGGTTAATGTATCGATTTATAGAGGGGTTAGAGTTAGATTCTAGTGTACATGTGCTGGGTAACCAAATCTAAAGAGGAATTGAGAAAAATAAACCGAGTTTAGATGAATTGGGGTTAGAAAATGAAGAAGGAAAAAGTCGGGCAAATCTGGCACTTGGCTCCGCATCACGGACCTCCCTCCCCATTTCATAAAGTTTTCTTTGTGTCGCAGAGATGTCATGGACCTCTCTGCCTCAAAAGTTAATTCACGACCAAATATTTTAATTCATCTCCGCTTCGCGGACTTGCTTCCAGACAGTGATTTCTTGATCGTTTTTCATGTTTAACAATCTAAAAACACTCCTAAACATCACAAGATCATTCCTATCACAAATCACAACCTTGAATTCATAAATCACATTCAAGGTAGAGTTGAGAGTTAAGTCGTGAGAGTTCTCTCAAACATTTTTGAGAAAGTCCCTTTGAGGAGTCTTCTACAACTTCTAATAACTTGTTTCAAGACTCGAGTAAGTGATCATGAGAGTGAGGAGAATGTATTCATGAGTATACCTTTTCGTCATGAGATATTTCTTATCATGAACTATAACTCTTGAATTCATAATTCACATTCAAGAGAGAGTTAAGAGTAGAGTTTAAGAAAGCCTTTGAGTTCAATTGTGATTCCTTTGAGATCAACTATCAGTTTGAACTAAGTTTTGAGGAAGTAAGTCAGATAATAAGAAGATTCGTATACATGAGTTTTGTATAGTTATGTAGACCATCGAGTCAAGTTGTTTCATGCCTATATTTTCGCATGAATTTCGTAAGTTGAGCATCCTTCAGAGAAGTGGTATCTTCAAGTTCTAAGCCTTTAAGTGTTGAGTTTTGAATCCCTTTTGAGAAGCATCTTTGAGTACTTGAGTTGAATATTTCATGCCCATAATTCCGCATGAACACTATAAGTCGAAAAATATTTCATGCGCCGAGTGATTACTTACCTCGCTTAGTTTTGCAGGACCTCCAGTCAATTTGGGGGTCCAAACAGCATACAAAGTCAAGATCGCCATCCTTTTCGACAAGTTGCCGACTTGTCCATAGGCCCGTCGAGTTTTATAGGCTGCATCCTTATATTTTCAGGAGTCCAACGACGGTCCAAGTGGGGCTCGCCGATCTCTTCGGCGAGCCTCCAGCTGGACTCTTGGAACCTACATCTTTCAAACACATTCCACACTTCAACCTGCAAAATGAACACCCTTTATTCAAAATCAAAACAAAAAGCATTAAAAACTTTGGTTGCCTCCCAAGAGCGCCTAAGTTAATATCGTAGCATGACACAAGTACCCACTCAAGCTTCATTCTAGGGATTTTCCATAGGAACACTAGGCAACCCCTCTTTGTGTCTTGGGTTGAGATGGTACGAAATATGGCCCATTTGGGTCTCCAGTAGCTAAATAGATATGGAATGAAAAGCAATCATCTGATTTATCATTGACACATTCTCTTTTATCTTTTGCAACACTCTGTCTTATTCTTCGACTTTGTGGAGAATGCGATAGAGAATGTCCCTTCTATATATCCACCCTCATAATCCTTGGGTTTTCTATGCTCATGAGGAGGAATGTACCTATCTTTCTTTTTGTACCGTACGTTAAATTCCATGTTCTTTTTGACCAAGACATCTAGTTAGGTCAACATTTTGGCTAACTTATGGTCCATCTCTTGCACCTTGTTGGTCTTGGTCAAGCGATTGAGGAGTTGGGTTACTATTGCATAGGGTTTTCGCATTAGACACCCGGAGAAAGTTGGTCAGCCACTCCTCCGTTCTCAGGACCAAGTCGTCTATAGAAATAGTCCAGTAGCATCTTATCTGGATTTCATAAGTTGGGCATTGTAGCAATAGTGTCTTAAATCTCAGCCAAAACTCATAGAGTGTTTCACCCTCCAAGTGCTTGAAATTAATGATGTTATTCCTAAGAATCATCATCTTTGAAAGAGGGTAGTCCACTTGGTTACCGTTGCTACCATATAAACTCATTTACTCTCTGCAACAAGTAGCACAAAAGCAAAAACTAAAAATAAGTAGATTTAACTATGACTAAAAAGAACATGATTCAACTTCACCAAAAGAATTTCAAACAACACCACTCCCCGACAGCGGCGCCATTTTGATTAATAACGTTACAAAGACACTTCATCCAATTCTATGTGTCAACGATCATAAATCAGTATATAACCCAACCAGATGAGTTGGGGTCGAATCCTATAGGTAGCGGTACATATTTTTAGATGCAATTGGGAAGTATGAACATTGTCAATTAAGAGGTGACACAAGTGTCAAATTGGGGTTTTGGTTTTGAATAACAGCTACAAACACTAATAAACAATACAAATTAACAATACAGATACGGGTTCTTGTTAGAACAATTAATGATTAAACTCACTTCTAAATAGCATAAAACTAACAATTAGCAATACCCATAAAATAAATATGCCCATAATCACATGATCACAGCCCAAGAATTGGGGTTTTAGATAGAGATTATAATAACGTAAAAGCAGTTAACAAATTGATTATCCATCAACTGGGTAAGAGTAATTTCGTCCATACAATGCTCCAATTTGAAGAATGTCAAAGACCCACTTCCAATTTCTCAAAAGTGAATACCTTCAATCCCTCAAAGCTAAAGAAAAACTAGAGAAAAATGTATGTAGATGCTCAAAACATAATAATAGATTCTTCTAAAGAGTATTTGATACTAAACTAAATGTTCAAAAACGTATTTATAGTTGCCAAACATGAGCTGCGAAGAGTCAATTGGCAAAGTAAGTCAGGCTCATCGAACCACTCGGCGGGCCTCCGTTTGATCTCTTTCATTTCCCTTCTGCCTTGGTACGTAGCATCCTCAAGGGCTGTAACTTTGGGCGATCTATCTTGGCTTCGCGGAATCACTCGGCGATTCGCCGACTTCTTGTTTTCATCGCCAACTTGGTTCTTTCCTTCAGGGCTTAGCACACTAGAACTTTAGGCAGTCTGATGAGCCACTCGGCGACACACCGAGTGCTCTTGGCGATCCTCAAGCTCCCACTTCTTCATTTCTTCAGCTTGTTTTGTTCCTTTTTGCCGGTTAGTGTTCTTGCTTTGTTCCTCAATCCGTATACTTGAAAATCAAGGATTTAACATCAGTTATTGGCACAAATTGAGCATTTGAGGAAACTAAATCTATGCAAACAAAGCCCTAAATGAGTCCAAATCTCGAACTCATCAATATAGCACAAACTTCAAGACAACCTCACAACGCAAGGCATTGCTACCAATATCAAACAAGACTCTACACTTTCTAGATAGCATGTATTGTTCATCACAAGAGACTTATTCGACAACCGACTACTCACTACGATATGATAAAAGTTCACATATTGCCTATGTAACTTAGTTTTCCTCATCCTGGCCACACATTCATTTCGTTTAATTAAGATCACTATTCAACTCATTAGTATTGACTGCAACTGACACTCAAATTTGCACAAGAGTAACCACAATCACACACAAAAGAGAGATGGCAAAAGATTTAAATTTAGTTCAAAAACCATTTTCTATCAAAACAATTGGCCACGACACAATTCAACAATCAAGATTTCTATAAAAACCAATAGGCTTTAATAGTTACATCACAAAAACATCATATTCACAAAACAGTCCAAAGGAGGTAGGTATGGAAATACCTCACCCACCAACAAAAATATGCAATTGTCCTCAAATGAAATTGAAAATAAAATTGTCAATAAAACAACAGAGAAAGAGGTAAAAATAATAAACGTTCAAGGCTAGGCCTGGGTGAAGTCTGCATCTCAGTCACTCCATCTGTTGGGGCATAGTGCCCGATGTCTCAGCTGTCATGACACTCTCTATCTATGCATCAATGCTCAGGATCTCAACCTCTTTTGCTCCACTGGAGCCCATCATGGAAACATCCCTCAAATAGGCCTGAACAACTGAATGTACCATGGCACCCTCTAAGTCTGCCAAATCATCAAAGACAACATCCTCCTAAACACCAAGCTACTCCTCATCAATCTCTGCCTCAGAATCTTCAACAACCTCATCAGCTATAACCTCATCTCCTGTGGTATCTAGAGGAACATCAGAGTAAGATGGAACATTGGTGCTCGGGTTATCTGGGATCTCCAAAGTGCCAAAGATTAGAGACATATTAGTGGACTTAAACTAGTCCACATCCTTCCTCAATCCAACACTATCTGCCTTCAAGGCCGTCACCTCATCAGTGGCTCCCTAACCCTTCTCACATTCCCCCACTCTCCCCATCAAGGCATCTAGGGTCAACTTGTGGCTATCAATATAAGCTCTGAGGGCTGTCAAAGCAACATCAATGGTTATCTCAATCATCCTAGGAAGTGTAGACTCTAACCGAAAGGCATGCACATTAGCAGAATGGGCCAAAGGCCTCATCTTGAAAAGCATCGCCTCAGTGATACGGGGTCGGGAAAATAAAGGAAATACATAAAGGAAAATTGTGGTCAAATCCTCGAATACTATGAGGACTCACCAAATCTTCACTCCTTGCTCTACTATGATCCTAGCCCCAAGTGTGAGAATTTATATTGCCGGACCCTACATTCGGATAAGAAATATAGGCAAGAGTATGCGTTAGTACAAAGATGTACTAAATATGATGACTAGAATAAACATCAACATAGGCATAACATAGACATTAGTTAACAAAAGACAGATATCGTAATCATAAGAAATAACAACATAAGTCATAAGCATAATCTATGCACATAAATCATCATACTATAAGCGGAACACTTCTCAAGTAACCTCTTTTATCCTTACTCAAGACTTGGGTCATCCACCTCTAGTCATACATACCAAGGAAGGCAACTCAAGCAAGAATTGAAGCTAGTCTATCATCATAACATGTAAATCTCATATTAAAGCATACTTACGATACTTCCTTGAAGTAAACTTATTTCATCATAACTATGCTACTTTGATTAGGGACTTGTCCCTCTTTAGCTAATCTTACTATTCATGTAAGAGTACTTCTATAACTATCCAGAACAAGTCATTAATCATGAATGGTTACGATTTACCAATTCAAGGCTATCAAGGAAAATCACCTCATTATGCTATACCAAGCTATCATGGAAGGCATTCTCTTATGCAAGTCCAGGCCACTCAAGGAAGGGTACTATTTATCAATCCAAGCTATCATGATATGGTGTGGCCTCACCAAATCAAACTACCATACAAAGCAGTCTATTGTGTTTAGTTCAAGCTATCCATTGGAAGGGTACTATTGCTCAATCCAAGGCGATCCATGCGATCTAGTAAGTCATGCTACAAAGCATGGTCTTGTCTTACCAAGTCAAGTTGTTCATAAAGGTACCTCATAATACCACTTCAAGTTGTCATAGTTCATACATGCTTTCATTCATATTAGGTGATCAAGCCTTTGAATCTAGAATCTTTTTTTGTGAGAAAACCTTTCACATTATACATTCATATAAACATAGAGTAGATAATGTTTGTAAATCCTTTCACAACAATCCTATTTACAAATCAACATCTATTTATATGAGCTTTACTCTCAATGCCCAAATCATCATAATTCATCAAGTAAGTTTTACTCTAAAATCCATACAAGTTATTACTCGTCATATGAGCTTTACTTTAAAAGCCCTACTAATCAATAAGACCTACTAACTAAGTGGATCCACTAGTCTATGCTTAAAAGCAATAGCGAATGATCTAAAAAGTATGAACCTTTCTACCCACGTTGGCTAAATCATTTATGAGGTGTTTGAGTTATCTGAACTCATTCCCATATCAGTGCTCAATACTACTCCCAAAATATAACTATCTCATATGTTTAAAAACATTACTCTAGATCTTATTTGAGATTATTACTCAAAATATTTCTCTTAAAAATGATAGTACTCAAAACTGCTCAGGAACTCTTTTTGACAGTGTTTCCTCTCATCTAAAATATAAAAACATTTATTATTGGGAATACATAGTTCCCATATATTCATTTTGAAAAATTAAACTTTACTTTCTTCATCCTCAAAACTCATGTACTCATATCTTAAAACAAGTTCAAAATGATTGTAAAAGACTCCTTAAAATGACTTGGGAGAACTATCAAGACTTAACTCTTAACTGTACCTTCAATTAGAATTATGGATTCAAGGTTATGATTCATGTTATGAATGATCTCTCAATTTTTAGACGTACTTTAGAGTGTATATATCAAGTAGAAAACCTAAGTACAATTCGAGGGAAATCATACGAAAAGAAGGACGGAAGAGTAGGGGACCTGGCAACCCTATCGCTTTGAGTGGCGTCCTTGAGCTAATGAAAGGGGGTTTCGGGCACACTGAGTGGTGCAGTGCCCCAGGAAAAAAACTACAAAACCTTCTTCCTGGCGCACTGCTAACGCGGCGCGCCAACTCTATCCAGAATTTCCCTACGAATTTTGTTTCTCATTTTCTAACCCAAATTCACCTAGAATTGAATGGTTTCTTCTCCACTCAGTTAGATTCAAATACCCAGATAATCTACTTAATACAACTCTCAAACTACCAACACTTATCTCAAGAACTCATTAAAACCCCAACAATCAAGATTACGAATGAGTTTTCAAGAAAAGAATTCAAGAACACAAATCCTTCAACTTCAAGAAAACAAATAGCACTTAAATAGAATATTGGTGTGTGGGTGAACGAACGCAACACTATGAGAACTCACGTACCTCTTAGGGATCAAACCCTTGAGGAAACGATCCTCGATTTGCAAGAAAACTAGAAGAACGCCATCAACTCTTCTCTTTTTCTCCTCTTGTTGAACTCTTCTCAAAACCCTAGCGTAACTTAGGATTTGTAAAACTAAACCAAATCAATTTTGACCCCTAAAGATTACCGAAATTTGTTTTAAGATGATGGGGTAAGGAAAAGACCGCAATACCCCTCTTAAATTCGGGTAACTTTCCTTAATTGGACAAGAAAATTTCAAATGATCAGATCTCCATCATCCGAACTCGAAAATAAGAAAACTCGGTGGCATTTAAAATAGGCTTCTAAGAGCTTCATTTGGTATTTTATGGGCTACCTAAATAATCCTGTAGTGAAAGTTATGGTCATTTGAAGTTGGCCCAAAACTCATTACTTAGCATATCTTGCAAAAAATTTCAATTTGACTCTTTCCAAATTTATTCTTTCTAAATCTAGCTCTTTCTAAGACGAGATGTTACAATATCTCAACCTTGGGAACATTCATCCTCGAATGAGATCACTCTAAGTAGAACTAAGGGTGATACATCTAAAATCCAACTCAACACCCAACATGAACTTCAACACAACATAGCATATCAATTAAAAAAGTGTTTTACAAAAAACATTACATTGGTATAAAATATCTTCGGACACAAAGAGATGTGTGTATCTCATCATCATATCCTCCTCAGCCTCCAAAATAGTTTCCTCCATAGAACCTCGACTGATGCTACCTCTTAGGTCCTCAACTTGCGGACCTGACGATCTAGAATATGAACCGGTACCTCCTAATAAAATAGGGTGTCCTTAATACCAATATTTTCAGCAGGTATAATAAGTGAAGGATTCCCCATACACTTCTTCAACATAGAAACGTGAAATACCGGATGTACTACTGCTAACTCATTCGATAGCTACAACTCATAAGATACATTTTCAATCCTCTTGGAAATCATGTAACGACCAATATACCGAGGTCTAAGTTTCCCCTTCTTGCCAAATCTCATAACACCCTCCATTGTTGAAACCTTCAAATAAACCGAATCATCCACCTCAAACTCTAAGTCTCTTCTCCTTATATTAGTGTAGGATTTCTGATGACTCTGCGTTGTTTTCAACCCCTTTTGAATGATCTTCACTTTCTCCATAGCTTGATAAACTAAGTCTGGTCCTATCAACCCAGCTTCACCAATATCAAATCATCCAATAGGAGATCTACATCTTCTCCCATAGAGAGCTTCATAGGGAGCCATTTGAATGTTTGAGTGATAAGCATTGTTATAATAAACTATATGAGAGGTAAGTTATTCTCCCAACTTCACTTGAAATCGGTCACACACACCCTGAACATATCCTCCAAAGTTTGAATCCTATGCTCTTCTTGACCATCAGTCTAAGGATGGAAAGCAGTACTCAAGTTCACCTTCGAAACCAAA
The DNA here is from genome assembly GCA_029582545.1 of Solanum lignicaule. Lineage (NCBI taxonomy): Eukaryota > Viridiplantae > Streptophyta > Magnoliopsida > Solanales > Solanaceae > Solanum > Solanum lignicaule. The sequence continues at coordinate 15,370 of JAJOOF010067517.1, forward strand.
CCTTTCTGGAAGGACATCCAAAAATGTGCAATGAATTGTGCACCTCTATGTGAACTAATGGATACTGGACTACATGACATCTGACTATCCGTCGGATATACAATCTGGTATAATCTTCTGCCAAATCGGTAGTCTTTACCGGCAAAAAGTGGACTGATTTAGTCAATGAATCTACATTCACCCAAATGGAATCATTTTTCCTAAGAGACCACTTCAAAATTATAATAAAATCAATTTTGATCGTCTCCCATTTCCATTCCGTAATATCTATATTCTGAGTCATACCAACGGGACTTTTGTGCTCTACCTTGACTTGTTGATAATTCGGGAAATTAGCAATGAACTCACCAATACACTTCTTCATACTACTCCACCAATAGACTTCTTTCAAGTCACAATACATCTTTGTGGAACCAAGATGGATCGAATATCTAGAGCTATGAGCTTCCTCCGTGATTCTCTCATGGAGTTCATCCACATTTGGTACACATAACCTACCTTGATACCTGAATACACCACAACCCCCTTGTTCAGAAGCCATAAGCTTCTGCATATGAACATTTGCCTTCAAATCTAGCAAAATTGGGTCTTGGTGTTTTTTCTCTTTCACTTCTAACACTAATGATGATTCGGCCCTATTCATCACCACTACTCCATTGGAATCCAACAAGTGGACTCCCAAACGTGCAAGTCTTTGAACATCTTTGGCTAGTTCATTCTTTATTCCACAAATTAAGAAGTACCACTCATAGATAACCTTCTCAAGGCATCAGCAAAACCATTAGTCTTACCTGGTTGATATAGAATACTCATGTCATAATCCTTGAGTAAATCTAACCATCTTCTTTGTCTAAGATTATGCTCTTTCTTACTGAATACATACTTAAGACTCTTGTTATCGGTAAAAACATCTACATGAAGACCATAAAGATAGTGACCCCATATCTTTAAAGCGAACACTACAACAGCCAATTCTAGATCATGGGTTGGGTAATTCTTCTCATGAACCATAAGCTTTCTAGAGGCATAAGTTGTATTTTTTCCATTTTTCATCAATACACAATCCAATCCAACTCTAGACGCATCACAGTACACAACAAAGCCTTGTGTACCCTCTAGTAAGGTAACTACTAGGGAAATAGTCAACTAAGTTTTCAATTCCTGAAAGCTTCTCAAAATCTTCAGACCATTAAAACATTACTATTTTTTGACTCAACATAGTCAAAGGGGATGCTATAGATGAGAACCCCTCCAGGAACCTTCTATAATATCCAACCAACCCCAAGAAATTCCTAATATCTGTTAGAGACGTGTGTCTAGGCCAGTTTTGCACTACATCTATTTTATGAGTTTTAACTTGAATCCCATCACCGAAAATAATGTAGCCTTAGAATTCCACAAACTTAAGCCAAAACACACACTTAGAGAATTTAGCAAGCAAATCTCTTTCCTTGAGCGTTTTGAGAACTACTCTAAGATGACTAGCATGATCCTCTTCATTCCTCGAATAGATTAGAATGTCATAATTGAAAACAAAAACAAACATATCAAGATAAGGCTTAAACATCCTGTTCATAAGGTCCATGAACGTTGCAGGAGCATATGTTAAACCAAACGACATGACAACAGACTTATAATGACCATAATGGGTCTTGAATATTGTCTTAGGGATGTCACTTTCTCTTACTCTGAACTGATGATCAAGTGGCACCGTAAGGTTTATCAACCAGATCATCAATTCTCTGAAGAGGATACTTATTCTTTATAGTAACCTTATTCTAGTGATGGTAATCTATACACATTATAAGAGAACCATCTTTCTTACTCACAAATTAGACTGGAGTGCCCCAAGATGCGACACTGTAACACTCCGTAGTCTTATAGACCATCTAGGGCTATGTTTAAGGGGAACAACTCAAGACCAGAGGGCATGAGCCAAGGCAATCGGGCAAGGGCCAAGGTAAGAGCCAAGGCTGCCCCAAGCTGCCAAGGCACTGCCCATGACCACGAGAGCCTTCAAGGCTTGTGGTTGCCACCCGTGGTGGTGAAGCAGTAAATCATAAAGGTTGACCCAATGTTGGCTCACCTTCACGAGCCACTTCACGGTCAATGGTGAAGACCACGGCTTGTGGGAAGGGTCGTGGTGATGCCTTAATTTCTTGGTGTCCAAGCAAAGGTGGCCAAGCTACTGGTCCAAGGACCACAAGCAGGACTACAACCAGTGCTGAGGACCATGGCTTGTGGTGCCTCTCGCGAAGCCTGGGCATTAGACTGCCAAGTAAGGGCCAAAATGGGAAATTCCAATTTAAGTTTGAATAAGGTGAGGTCATTTTGCATTGTCTTAGTACACCTATATAAGCTATTTGAACCCTTTAAACTCACCATTTAAGTCGTTATTTTTAAAACCCCAAAAGAATCCCAAAGTTTTGCCTCTCAAATATTCTCTCTCTAGAAAGTGAACAAGAAAAAGAAGAAGAGGGTCAAGCTAGGTCAACTCAAGTCTTCATTATTTCAAGCTTGGTAGGATTTGTAATCAAGGTATGATGGCTTATTAATTCATGGATTCCTTTCATCCATGAAGCCCCCATGTTTTCCCTAATTTAGAAGAAGAATTCCCCAATTCTAGTTAGGGTTTCTTCTAATGTTATGGGTATTGATTCAATTGAGTGGATTATGGTTGTTTATAATTGAGTTGATGGAATTATATGTTTTTAAGATGATTTTACATGTTCCCATGCCTAACCCATGTCTAGAAAGGTGAAATTGATATAATTGGTTTTTATGCCATAAAAAGGGAAATTGAGAATTTAGATGTAATATTCTAGAATTCATGAAGTATATTGTAGACCTCTTTATATTTAAGCATATACACATGAATTTAATGGGGTTAATGCATGTATGATGAATCATGATTAGTAGTGCTTGAGATTGGGGGTGATATGATGAAGTATGAATAGAATGCTTAAGAAGAAAGTATATGGATGTGAATTTCTTCAGATTAAGTATATGTTATAAGGTATGACTTGCAGAGTTTGAGAATAGGGTTGTCTTGAGAAAAAGGCATGTATGATAAATTATGATTTGTAGATCTTGTAGAGTAAAGCTTCTATGTTGAACTATGACTAGTAGGGCATGAGAGTAAAGCTAGCATTATAAGTTAAGACTAGTAAGGCTTTGAGAGGGAAGCTATATGTTAAATGTTGATTTGTATATGGTATTGTTGTGGAAGGTTTACCCACTGTAACGACCCTAAAAACGAACTAGTGAAACTAGAGCCTCACATGTGAGTTTGGAGTTGAGA
>JAJOOF010067522.1:0-53917 GCA_029582545.1 Solanum lignicaule
CTTCAACGACAAGACCCTTACAACTCACTAGTTCAAACGACTAGTTTCCGGACGTCACTGTCATTTCTCATCATTTCATCAAGTTCTCAACTCCAAACTCACATGTGAGGCTCTAGTTTCACTAGTTCGTTTTTAGGGTCGTTACAAGCTTGAGGAACAAAATCAGTTGAAAAAGGAGCACCACGACCTGCTTAATATAATGAAGAACAAGTTGGTGAAGATCCAGATTAAAGAATTGCAAGCTAAAGTTTCCAAATTGGAGAATAAACGGAAGATCCAGGACAATGAGATTTCTCAAAGTCTTATTGATGAGAACAAACAAGTTAGTGGATAATTTGTTGTAAACGTAGATTGATGTGCATGCGTATCTTGTTGTTACTTCTTGAGGAGTTTTATTGATAGTTATTCCTAGCGCTTTTGTTGGACATCTCTTTTTATTCCTACCGTTTTTCAAATAGAGACATGGATATTTTATTTCTTGACCCAAATTTTGAACCAAAAACATAAATCTAATTAAAAAAAATATTTTCAACTAGATTGGAGAGTTCTTACCACCCAACCAACATTATACGGAAAATCAGTTAACAAACATTTTAATAAATAACAAATGCATTTTTAATGTCAAAATTTAAGAAACCCATAACATTAATGAGTAAAACAATCAAACCAAATGACTAACTCTCATGATCTAGTCTAGACATGTACAACAACTTCTTAATAGAGTAAGACAAGAAACGACAAAATTATGTTATAGTATAAAAAAAAGGGGAAATGTAGCACAAAATATGTTTAACCGCCATAACTCGCATAAAAGTATGTTTAACCACTATAACTCGAATAAGTGGTTTCTCGTCATATTATGGTACACAAAATATGTTTAACCGCCATAACTCGCATAAAAATATGTTTAACCACTATAACTCTAATAAGTGATTTCTCGTCATATTATGGTATGTATAATGAATTTATATATATATATATATATATATATATAAGAGATTTAACTTATGTGCATCTAATATATATTATATTAAATATTTGTGTTATGCAGTCATTGGGCCAAGAATAGAATGTTATACTTCTTTATTAATTTATGTGTGACCCAATTATAATATAAAGCCCATAACAAATTTTTAATGAAAAATAACTTTATTTGTCAGATCAGTCACTTGATGAACGTACCAGATTAACCCTAGACTTTTATAAATTGATCCTCCATTCATTAGGGTTACACATATTCTCTACACTTTTTTATTACTGGTGGCGGCTAGGGCAAGGAGGCAACCGATTTTTCAACTAACGCTCTCGCTAAGTTCTTCTCATCAGGTATGGTTTCTATGAATTTTTTTAGTGATATTATCATTTTTAAGACCCTAATTTGTATATCAAATATATGTGGTACTATGAACTTTGTGCTTGAAGTTTTTGTAAACAAAAAAAAATATCTAAAAGATTTAAGAAAAATTAGGGAAAAAAAGACATCTTTGTAGATAAAAACACTAATGAAATATTTCTTATATTGTTAAGATTATTCACGAAAAAATTTATTTCTAATCAAACAAAGCTTTACAAGACTTCCTGCAAAAGAAAATTTTAATATTCTAATAAATTTATGATGGGTGCACCATTAATAATTCTAATCATACTCTTTATTTCTATCACATCATGCTACATAGGAAAACCCAGCTGCCGATAATTTTATTCAACATAATCAATTAATGACGGGAAAATGCATAAGTACCCCCAGCCTATGCCCAAAATCCATGAGACACACGTAACCTTTACTAAGGTCCTATTACACCCCCTCCCCCCGAACTTATTTTTTAATTAATTTTCTATCCCTTTTCGGCCTACGTGGCACTATTCTTGAAAAAATTGTCAACACGCGCTTGGCCCACAAGATAGTGCCACGTAGGCTGAAAAGGGGTAGAAAATTATATATAAAATAAGTTCGGGGGGTAATAGGACCTTAGTAAGGTTAGATGTGTCTCAGTGATTTTGGGCATAGGCTGGGGGTACTTATGCATTTGTATCTTACTTACCCGCTTAGTCTATCATTGAGCAAGTTATTATAAAAACACGTTTATAAATAATAGCTATATTTGTGTAGTTGTATTTAATCATTTTAAGTTTATATTTAGTTCCAAAATAACTTGTTTTAGCAAATTGAATTTGTTTCTACACATCTGATAATAAATTAAAGTCACTGGTTTTTTTCTATAAATACTTATGCGAGCAAATGTTAATTAAGTGTTGATGCATATACAATTTTAACACTTAATTATAATTAAATAATAATTTGCATTTCAATTTATTTATGAATTCTTAAAATATTTAATTAGGAAAAAACAGACAATTCAAAAAGTATTTATTATTTACCCTTAACTATTTTTTTTATAAAGAGAAATGTGTTTATCATGAGTTATCACTCTTGTTATTTTTCCTTATATAAGTTCTAAGTATGATTCATTTATAATATCAATCTACTTAGGGAAAAGTAATAAATATCCACTTTAGGTAAAAAGTTAAAAATTACTAACAAAATCCTTAATCAAATTTATTTGACTTTCTTCATTTCTAATGTCAATTATAAAGGTTAAACTACGGCGGAGGAGCTTGATCAGAAGCGAAAGATAGCTTCATTGAGGCGTGAAAAAGATTATCTATTGATGAAAGATGGCATGTTAGAAGCAACTCAAAAATTTACATTAGAAGCGAAGAAACTTGAAATTTGGTTTCTAAAGCAAAAGCTTGATGAAGTAGACGGCACTGTGAAATTCTACAGTGGTGTATTTAGAGCACTGGAAAGGGAAAATATAGACCTAAAGGTGAAGCTTGAGGAACAAAATCAGTTGAAGAACAAGTTGGTTAAAGAATTGCAAGCTGAAGTTTCCAAATTGGAGAATAAACTGAAGATCCATGACGATGAGATTTCTCAAAGTCTCATTGATGAGAACAAACAAATTAGTGGATAATCTAGTGTAAACATAAATTGATATGCGTGCGTATTTTGTTATTACTTGTTTGAGGAGTTTTGTTGACTATAATTTTTATCTTAAGAGAGTATTTCATTGAACTAAATTATTGAATGAATATGTAATTGAGTTTTTTGATTGAATTTAAATTATTGGAAAAACAAGAAAAGGGTAAACATAAAATACAAGGTAACTCATTATTATTTCTTACATATTTGAATGAATAAATTATTGGGGGTTGTCCATTCATTTCTATTGAAAGAGTATTTTCAAGAAATTATTTTTTTGGAAAAAAAGTTCTTTATTTAAACATAATCTATGTTTACTGGATAAATGTAATAAATATATCCTCACGTATTTAAGCCATGCAAATCTTATTCTCGTATGAATTTTACAGCCATAAAAGGGCAACCTAGTGCATTAATTAAACCTCTCATGGTGTATGGGGTTAGAAAATGGACTGAATCATATGGATCCACAGTGTGTAGCCTTAGGCCTTATTTATTTTCATTAAGATTTAGACGTCTCAATCTAAATACACGTTTGAATGATTAAGATGTTGTGTCTAGATCGGAACACTTAATGATTAAGATGGCTAGTTTTCAATGTTAGAATATATATAATCTATTTATATTACGTATTAAATATACATTTTAAATTAAAATTAATTCAATATGTATAAATAATTAACAAAATAAAATTATTATTTAATTAAAAAATGAAATGATTATAGTTGCTAGGGATGGTGGAGATAGTTTGTGGTGGTAATGGTGATGGTAAAATTTGTTGGTAGTGATTTGTAATGATTGTGGTGCTAGTTGTAAATGTGGAAGTCTTCGTGTTGTGGTGACTATAATGATGGTGGAAATTGGTAATGGTGTTGGTGGTTGGAATGATGAGGTTGGTTGATGATAGTAATTGGCAGTGTTGATGGCGATGGATGAAGAATATGCGGTGGTTGGTGATGTGTTTGTGATAGTTGGTGAAGGTGCTAGTTGTGATGATGGAGGTAGTTGGTAATATATACTGACCAAAGTGTTGTTAGTGGTTGATAGTAGTAGTGGCGATAGTGATCAAAGAATCTATGGTGGTAGTATGCGACGGTGTTAGTTGTGATAGTAGAGTTTCTTTAGTAGTAGGAATTGACTGTAGTAGTTGATAGTGTTGATGTAGGTGGCAGTGTCTATAGAGACGATAGTGGCGACATCGCTGGCTACAGATATGGTGGTGGTTACACTAGATACAATCATACTGATGAATGAGGAAAGTGTGGTAGCATATGAAAATAGTAGTTAGCATGTAATATCTCTAAATTTGAAATAACTATGAAGAATCTAATAATTGGAAATAGTTTTTTTTGGAAAGAATGAAAATCTGAAAATTTTGTTAAGTTAGAATAAGTTGAGATTTGGCCAAATTCAAACGGCCATAACTTCTAGCTCAAGATGAGTTAGAGGTACTTCCAGAAATGGTAGGAAAGCTCTTTGAATGATCTTTCCAACGCCGCTGAGTTTGCGTGATTTTGAGTTCGTATGAGTGAGTTATGCCCTTTGGAAGTTGGGCTGTCGGAATAAGAAAAGTCCAATCCGGATTTTGAAAGGGTAGTTTGGTCTTTTCCTTGCCCAATTATTTTATTTCTTTTTTGGTAATTAAGTTAGGGTCTAATCAGAATTAGATCAATTTATGATTTTACCAAAATACACTAGGGCTTGGAGAAAAGAGAAAAGAAGAGGAGAAAGGAGAAGAGAAGCAAGATTCGTCAAGATCATCGAGTTTAGCTTGTGGATTTTGGTAGGGGTGATCTATAAAAGGTATCTGAGATCACATAGCATTGGGTTAGTTCACCAACATGCCAAACTTGATTCAATTTCCGCAAAGTATATTGATTTGAAAGTAAATCCCTTGAATTCTTGATGAAGTTTGTTTGAATCCTTGTGGGTTTTGTTGTTGGAGTTTTCTTGAGATTGATTCACGTTTTTAGTTGTGTTTTCGAGTTGAATCTGATGTTATTAGAGGGTATAGATAATTCCAAGTGTTTGGAAAAAGAACCAATGGAGCTTAGAGGTTTAGAGCTGAAAAACGAAGAAGAAATTTCGTCAGGGGAGATCTGAGCTGTGCCTCCGCGTCGCGGACCTGCTCCCCAGATTTGGGAAAAATTGTTTCGTGGAGCGGAGAAGTCACGAACCGTTCTACCTCAAAAGTTGTTTTCGAACCAAAATTTTAAATACTTCTCTGCGTTGCGGACGGACCCTCAAACTGTGATTTCTTGATCTTTTCTCATGTTTTGCTATCTAAAATAATTCCTAAACATCATGAGATCTTTACTATCACAAATCACAATCCTTGAATCCATAATTCAATTCAAGGAAAGTTATGAGTCAAGTTAGAAGTTAAGAAGCAAGTCAAGAGAAGTTTTTTAAAGTTTTCAAAAAGTCTTTTCCAAATGTTTTAACTTTGTTTTAATACTTAAAGTTCAAGTTGAGTAAAGATTAAAGAGTAAAGTTTGAAGTTCATTTCTTCAAAAGTATATGGGGACTATGTAGTCCCAAAGGGTTTAAATATTTTCACATTTAAACAAGAAAGGAAACCTCGATTTCTCAAGAGCCTTCGAGCCAGTTTTCAAAAAAGAGTAATCGCTTTCTAAATGAAGCAAGAGAGCAAACTTTGAGTTCCAGGATAGCCTTTGAGCTATGTTTTTGAGCACTAATCTCAAATCACAGAAAGAAGTATGTTTTAAACATAAGAGCTAATATCATTTTTTAGGAGTAGTATTGAGCACCGATATGGGGGAGAGTTCAAACAACTCTCAGCCCCCATAAACCATGTAGCCATCATGGGTAGAAAAGGGTCAGACATTTTAGATGATTACTTTAGTGTTTTTTAGGATAGACTAGTGGATCCACTTAGTAGTTCAGGTTCTATACCCTCGGCAAGGTATAGGACGGCCCTGGCAGCGTGAGGCAAAATGGTGTATCATCACAATAACTCTTACGTGATGGTTGTCGGTTAGAAAAAATCCCACAAAAGTAATTGTATTCTTATATACACAGTTTATTATATTTTTACATACATTTCAAAATTATATGTATCTTTGCATACACAGAGTTGACATCATGTTTTAAACAGTTTTTCTTTATACTGCACTTGTTTTAAACTTCTTTATATTGAAATGAGTTCAGTTATGTTGAGTTGAGTTGAGCCAGGTAAGTTCTTCAGATTCTTTTCAAGCATATGTTGTGTTTAGAATTCCAACTCGCATACTCGTACGTTCAATGTACTGATGCCAGTTGGCCTGCATCTTATTATGATGCAGACATAGGTAACTAGGATCGTTATCCAGCACATTTACGATCCAGTGAGCACTCCAGAGTCAGTTGGTGAGCCTCCTTACATTCCGGAGGACTCCTTTTATTACTTTCAATTACTTTATTAGTTCATTAGGATATCGTGGGGTTTGTCCCGACATCCATCTCAGTTGTTTTAAAGGCTTCATGTACAGTCAAATGTTAGTTCTTTAGTCTTTTCATTGTCATTTCAGTTAAGTTGAGACCTGAATTGCCACTTTGGCAGTGAATGAGATTTATTACATTCTAACTTATATTTTGAGCAGTTCAGTTTACTTGCTTTAAAAGTATTTATCTTGAGTAAAGTCTTCCGTTAAGTAAGTAAGCTAGGCCAAGGGTTCACTTGGGGCCAGCAATGTTTCTCCAGTGTCGACCACGTCCAGGGTGTAGGCTCGGGATGTGACATAGCAATAGTTGTGGTTGTGATTACTGAGATGGTCAATAAAGTGATGGTGAATAATATCCACAACAATACCTCTTAATGATATTAAGACTATGTCCTAGATTTTTAATGAATAATACATACTCAGACCAAATGCACTTAGTGGTCGTATGTCTAAACAATTTAGATTCAGACCTCCATTAAGTGCGAACAAATAAGGCCTTACACCGCCTCAATCATAATGTACTAAAAATAAAAAGTTACAATAAACTAAGTTAGTGTTTGACCATAGATTTGAGAGTAAATTTTGAAATTTTATTTTAAAATATATGTTAGGCCATGTAATTTGCTAAAATTTTGAAAAAGTAGTCTTCAAATATTTTCAAATACTCATAAAACACTATTTTTCTTTACCTAAATAAAATGCATGTCCTAACATAACTTCAAATTTCAAAAATCACTACTTCAAAACTCAAATTTTCAATTTCAACGTCAATGATCAAATGTGAGTTATACATAATTATTTATATATGTTCAAATGATTAATGTTCTTAAATAGGGGGGAGGGGGAGAAGCCTTAAGTGACACGTCTTAGTAAACACGCACCTCGACACATGAAACAACCATTGCTTCCTCCATCACCGTCGTTGTAACCACTGCCACCTCCACCATAAATAAAAAATAAATATGTTCTTTCTTTTTAGTTGTTACAAAAAAAGAACTTTTTTCTTTTTTATGTAAATATACAATTATGTATTTAAATTGTAACGACCTAACCCGATTGTTATGAATAGACCTATAGGGATGAAATTTGGGTTAGAAAACTTTTCGGGTAGTAACATGAAAATTCTTGGCTAGGCCACCCTTAGATAAGATTTGGGCTATGTGAGGTCTAGGGTCATTTGGGAAAGGATGGGGTCCTTTATTATGATTTTCTTGATGTATACTTTAGCCAAGATATTAAGGAATCCTAAGGTCTTTCGGAATATAATTCAGGTAAGTAGAGCTCCTGAAATTGAACTTGGCATAAAAGGTATAAGTTGGGACGTCAAGTGAAGAGTTTATGTTGTAAAAGGGACCTTTTTCTGGGGTTGAGGTTTTTAAGCTTTCGTCAAACTTGCTATAGAGACCGACCTCCTGCTATAGCGGTGCCAAGACCGGTGCATCAAGGTAAGTTGTCTCTATAGCAGCATCGCTATAGCAAGGCAGGAATCTCTATAGCGAGAGAATCATAAATTTATGTAGAAAACTTCCCAAAACCTCTATTTTCTACCATATGAATTCTTGAAGCAGAGATGGGAAATTTTGTGCAGCCAACATAAATTTTCCAATGAAAATCGTCGGTAAAGGTGAGAATTTGACTCCCCGATCTTGTCAATTGTTTCTTAAGACTTAGAAACTAGCTGGTTAACGTTGGGGAAGAGGTTTAAGCATGAACTCACAGTGGGAAGGAGCCCTAAATTGGGAAAAATGATCATATTTTGGTCGGGGTTGGAATTTGTTAGTAATTTGGGTAAATTAATAGGTCATTTGTGACTGATTGAATGTTATATTATTTATTTTAGACCAAGAACAAGCCAAGACATTTCGCAAGAGGAAATCTAGGGCTTTTTAGAGATTTTAAGGGGCTTAATTTGAGGTAAGTGATAGTTCTATGCTTATGGGATATGTGTATTTGCATGTTTATTGCTTGTAATGTCATATTGTACAATATGTGATAGTAAGCATTTGAAATAAACTTGTGATATAACATGTGGGTTCAAATAGTCTTGTTCATTGTGCTATGTGTTGATGCATTACAATCATCCTCGGGGTCATTTATGTGTTTTATGCATGCACTTCCTATTTCGCCCCTCCATGTATTTTATCTATAGCATGTGTGTGGTGATGGGTAGGGTGGCACCCTCTCTGAAGTGTTTAGTTGAGTTTGGCGCGACTTTTGAATTTTGGAAGCTTAAGTACTTGGAAGAGTTGACTTCAGTCAACATCCAGAGATTCTGACGTCGGATCAAAATTCTGTCAATTCCATCGGCGGGCTTCAAGACTTCATTATTCTTACTACTTGCTCCAAGTATTCCACTAGTTGGATCGGGAACACTAAATGTTGAGATTGAATATTTCGCTAATAGGTCGTAGCTTAGTCTATTCAATCCATTCCTGAAGTAGATGGCACTGTTCAAGAAAGCTCACCATTTTTTGCCCTTAAGTATTGGTGGGGTTGCCTGAAAATAGAACTGATTTCACTTCAAAACCTGACAACTAGGTTTGGAAGAAGCAAACCATATAGGGTTTTGATGATTCCTCCGGTTAGGGAACGTATTAGATATTCCTTGAGCGGATCCCACGTTAGTCCCGAGACGTTGGCCTATAACTAGAAAAGCAAATTCTTGAGCTTGAGAAGATTTTTGTTCAGCAGGCCTCTAGAATTCACTAGGATAAGCGATCACAACGTTCTTTTTTTTATAGAGATTTTTGGTGAAATCTTCAATCTTGAAGCATGGGAGCTTCTTAAGATGTGCATGAACAACTGTAGGCATGAATTGTCGTTGAGACTTTTGCCCCAAGTTATGTGATTTGATGACGTGTGCACTAAAGCTCACAATGTTGATTATAACCTTTAGTTTTGATTCTTTCAACAATTCTATTTTCTATCTGTTGAAGAAAAAGGAAGCTGACGATTGGAACATGTCAAAGGAACAGGTCCAACGAAGCTGACTGACGTGTCTGTAGCAAGTGTTGATGAAGAAGGAAGCTGACGATTGGAACATGTCAAAGGAACAGGTCCAACGAAGCTGACTGACGAGTTTACAACACTGTTGTAGAATTAGAGTCGCGCTAGGATTAGACTACTTATATTACGACTAGAATTATATTATGATTAGGATTATATTACGACTAGGATTAGATTATTTATAATTGCGTTATTATTATAGTAGTAATATGTATTGTAGTAGGACTCTAAGTATAGTTAACTTAGGACTCTACAATTCTCTCCCTATATAAGGAGGTTGTAACTCAACATTATTTTCATCAATACAATCCTTGATTTCTCTAATCTTAGACGTGAGATTTCTACATGGTATCAGAGCATAAAATCCCTTCAGCTCTCTGAGTATTGATCCAAAAAGAAAAAACCACACGTTGCAATGACCACTTCTACCAAAAATATGTCGACCTCCTTACTTTACCAACTCATTGCCGCCTGCTCCATTAAACTTAAGCCAGCAAACTACCTCATAAAAAGGACACACTTATCCCAATTGATTCATATCACAGAGAATGAACCAAGTAAAAGTAGTTGTTCCACTGGACAAACTATTGGGAAAGTTGTAACAGTTGAGAAGGATGCAAAAGATAGTGGCACCATTGATGATTTGAAGGAGAAACATGTCTTGCTATGGAGTTGGATCTCAAGCACCTTGACCGAAGAAAGCATGCACCTAATTGTGGGCTGCTCAATTGCCAATGAGATGTGGGAATACTTGGAAAAAGCTTATATTCAAGCAACAAAAATAATTAATTTTGCTAGAGGTTTAGGTCTCAAATACAAGACATTTGTCATATTAGGTAAGACACCATATTCCACTCTTAATCAATTTGTTTACGCTCTCACGAATTTTGATATAAGGGAAGATGAAAAAGAGTTGCCATAACAACCCTGAATCACCTTCACCTTCTCCGTGGCTTGGTGAACTAAATCTGGTCCTATCAACCCTTCTTCACCAACTTCAAACCATCCAATGGGAGATCTGCATCTTCTCCCATAAAGAGCTTCATAAGGAGCCATTTGGATGCTAGAGTGATAACTGTTGTTGTAAGAAAATTCAATGAAAGGTAGGTGATCATCCCAATTCCCTTTGAAATCAATCACATAACCCCTCAACAATATCCTCTAAGGTCTGAATAGTGCGCTCTGCTTGACCATCAGTCTGAGGATGAAAGGCAGTACTTAAGTTCACTTTCAAACCCAAACCTTTTTGAAAAGATTTCCAGAACTGTGCAGTAAATTGTGCACCTCTATCTGAAATAATGGAGACTGGGACTCTATGAAGTCTTACCACTTCTTGAATATATAACCTGGCATAATCTTTTGTTGAATAGGTAGTCTTTACTGGCAGAAAATGGGCTGATTTTGTCATTCTATCGACAATCACCCAAATAGAATCGTGCTGTCTGTGAGACCTCGGTAAACCTGTGATGAAGTCCATATTAATCATTTCCCACTTCCATTCTGGAAGTTCTATATTCTGCGCCAAACCACCGGGCCTTTGGTGCTCAACTTTCACTTGCTGGCAATTTGGTAGCAACAAACTCTGCAATTTCCTTCTTCATACCATTCCACCAATACACTTATCTCAAATCGAAATACATCTTTGTGGAACCCGAATGAATGTAATATCTGGAGCTATGAACCACCTCCGTGATCCTCTCTTGGAGTCCATCCACCATAGGTACACACAATCTACCTTGATATCTCAATACACCATCTCCCCCTTGTTCAAAAGCTAATACTCTTTGCTTATGAACATTTGCCTTTAAGTCTAGCAAAATGGGATCTTGGTCTTGCTTTTCTTTCACTTCTAACACTAGTGACGATTCAGCCCCATTCGTCACCACCATTCCTCCTTCCGTGGAATCCATAAGTCAGACTCCTAAGTGTGCAAGCCTATGCACATCTTTTGCCAACTCTCTCTTTTCATTCTCAACATGGGCGGTACTACCCATAGATAACCTGCTCAAGGCATCAACAACAACATTAGCCTTACCTGGGTGATAAAGAATACTCATGTCATAGTCCTTGAGTAACTCTAACCACCTTCTTTGTCAGAGATTAAGCTCTTTCTGAGTGAACACATATTGAAGACTCTTGTGATCAGTGAATACATCAACATGAACACCATACAAATAATGACGTCATATCTTCAAAGCGAATACTACATCAGCCAACTCTCAGTCATGGGTTGGGTAGTTCTTCTCATGAACTTTCAACTGTCTGGAGGCATAAGCTATAACTTTGTCATTCTGCATTAAGACACAACCCAAACTAACTGTAGATGCATCACAGTACACCACAAAACCTTGAGTACCTTCTGGTAAGGTAAAAACTGGGGCAGTAGTCAACCTCTTCTTCAATTCCTGAAAGCTTTTCTCACAAGCTTCAGACCATTGAAAATTCAATGTCTTCTTAGTTAACTTCGTTAAAGGGGATGAAATATATGAGAAACCCTCTACAAACCTTCTATAATAGCCAGCCAAACCCAAGAAACTACTAATATCAGTTAGAGATGTGGGTCTAGGCTAATTCTGCACTGCTTCAATTTTCTGAGTATCAACTTTAATACCATCACCAGAAACTATGTGGCCCAAGAATGCCACAGACTCAAGCCAAAACTCACACTTAGAGAACTTGCGTACAACTCCTTATCTTTCAAAGTCTGAAGAACTATTCTGAGATGGCTAGCATGATCCTCTTCATTCCTTGAATAGATTAGTATGTCATCAATGAAGAGGATAACAAAAATATCTAAATAAGGTTTGATGACTCTATTCATAAGGTCCATGAATGTTGCTGGTGCATTAGTTAAACCGAACGACATGACCGAAAACTCATAATTACCAGAACGGGTCCTGAATGTTGTCTTTGGAATGTCGCATTCCCTTACTTTCAACTGATGGTAACCTAATCTAAGGTCAATTTTAGAGAATCAAGAACCACCCTGAGCTAATCGAAAATATCATCAATCCTCGAAAAAGGATACTTATTCTTGATGGTAACCTTGTTCAACTAACGGTAATTTATACATATCCTAGGGGAACCATCATTCTTACTCACAAACAAGACCGGAGCTCCCCAATGTGAGACACTTGGTCAAATGAAACCCTTATCTAATAGATCATTTAACTGCTCTTTCAACTCTGCTGGTGCCATTCTGTATGGCGGAATAGAGATAGGACGAGTATCTGGATAAAGATCTATATCGAATTCTATCTTTCTCTCAGGAGGGACTCTGAGAGGATCATCAGGAAACTCTTTTACTACAGGAATTGACTGAATAATAGGTACCTCAACACTTGAGTCATTAACTCGGACTAAGTGATAGACACACCCCTTAGAAACTAACCTTCTTGCCTTAAGGTACGAAATGAAACGACCATTACGAACTGCTGAACTGCTTTTACACTCTAAGACTGGCTCATTTGGAAACTGAAACTTGACTCTCGAGTTCTACAATCAATTGAGGCATAACATGCATGAAGCCAGTCCATACCAAGAATGACATCAAAATCTACCATGTATAACTGAATTAAATTAGCCATGGTATTCTTGTGATTGACGGTAACAGGACAATCACGATAGACTGTCTCTGCTAGAATAGATTCACCAACAGGTGTAGAAACGCTGAATGGTTCACAAAGTTGCAAATGAATAACATCAAAGTTCATAGCAACATTAGGAGTTACAAATGATAAACTCGCTCCTGGGTCCAACAAAGCATAAACAGTAAAGTGAAAGACTAGGCTTGGCGACTGTTGATAGCATACAAGTAGTTTGTTCCTCCGCCAGTACTGGCAGTAGCCCATCTAGGTGCAACTCTGTCTGGTGGAGCAACTGAAGAAGACTGGGCTCTATTGCCCGCATTACAATTTCCTTGCTTGTTCTTTGGACACTCTTGCATGAAATGCCCAGTCTGACCACACTTGAAACAACCAGTAGAGCCCTCACGACAAATAATTGAGTGGTTCCTACCACACTTGGCGCAAGCTGGAGGCTTACTACCCCCTTGCGCCACACTTCCCTGAGAATAGGAAGGTTTCGCTCTAGAATTATAACCATAGTACTCACACTTGTGCTTAGGTGAAGGTGCACTAGCAGATGATGAAGCATGTCCCTTCTGTTTCTGTTAGAGAGATGACCGGTTGGCATTACTCTTCTGCTGCCCGGACTCGTTTCCTATCTTAGCCCTCTTGCTCTTGAGCTCCTCTCTATCTCTCTATTTCTTTTCCTCTACCTGTTGCACATAGACCATCAACCTTGAAATATCCATGTCTCCAATAAGCATTGGAGCCCGACCCTCCTTGCTTGACAGACGGCCCATCCCAGGAACATACAAGCTCATTCTACTCCTCATGTCCTTAACTATCTTTGGAGCATATTGGGATAGTTGGGTGAACTTCAACCCATATTCATGAACGCTGAGAGAATCCTGCTTAAGTGTTAGAAATTCCCGTACCTTAGCCTCTTTTAATTCTCGGGGAAAGAAATGCCCCAAGAAAGACTCTTCAAAATATGCCCAACTCGCAGGTGGTTCATTCTCAGCTCTACCCCATTTCCATTGATCAAACCAAGTCCTAGAAACATCCTTCAATTGATATGCAGCTAGCTCAACTCGTTCAGCGTCAGCAACATGCATCACCTCAAAAACCTTCTTCAGTTCCTCAGTGAAGTTGTCTGGATCCTCATTAGTGCTCGAACTAGTGAAACTTGGAAGATTGATCCTCAAGAACTCACGAATCCTCGAAGTGTCAGCCTCTTCTTGTCGATCTCCTCTTTGTTGACCAACCTGGTTAGTCACAGCTTGACTCAACATCCGTATAGCCTCACGAAACTCGACATTAAGGACTTCGCATTGCGGTTGCACTTCAGGTGCATTGGTAACTCTTGCTCTTGTGGTTCAACATTTTATCTCGCAAGACGACCTCTGACAGCTCTTCGTGGAGGCATGATTATCTAAAAACACGCGCAAGCACGAATTATAAGAAACTTTTTAGAGATGAACTCTAAGGCATGAAAAGAGTGTTAAAGAAGTGAGATAGCTCCTAAATGTTGCAACCTCACAATTATAGATGTGGCGCCCTTCACACCGATAACTAGGACTCTACAGACACGGCTTCAAAGACTTCCTAAACCTCTTGAACACTGGGCTCTGATACCAAGTTTGTCACTCCCTGAGCCTACACCCTGGGAGGGACTGGCACTCGAAGACCATTGCTGGCCCCAAGCGAACCCTTGGCCTGACTTACTTAACTCAGCGGAAGACTTAAACTCAACAACGACAAGTTCATATAATAAACTGGAATGTTATAAAGGAACATTCAACTAGCCATTAAGGCAAACTCAAGTCTCAACATGGAATAATGACAATGAAAAGACTAAAGAACTAACATCTGACTGTCTATAAAGCCTCTAATAACAACTAAGATTGATGTTGGGACAAACCCCACAACATCCTAATGAACTAAACTAGAAAATAATGAAATGGATCCTCTGGAATACAATGAGGCTCACCGACTGACTCTGAACTGCTCATTGGATCAACGGTGCATTGGAATTCCGATCCTAATTACATGTGTCTGCATCATAAGACGATGCAGGCCAACTGGCATCAGTACATTGAATGTACGAGTATGCGAGTTGGAATGCTAAAATAACATAGGCTGAAAAGAGAATCTGAAAGAAACACTTACCTTGGCTCTTCTCAACTCATGAATACTTAACTAAAGTCATTTCAATGTAAAGAAGTTTAAAACAAGTGCAATATAAAAAAAAGTTTTTTTAAAAACATGATGACAACTCTGTGTGCATGCAAAGATACATATAATTCTGAGATGTACGTAAAAATACCATAAACTGATATATATAAAAGTACAATAACTTCTGTGGGAGTTTCTCTAACCGACTATCATCCCATAAGAGCTATAGCGATGATACAGCGATCTACCTCACGCTGCCAGCACATCCTATACCCGGCCAAAGGTATAGGACCTGAACTACTAACTGGATCCACTAGTCTATTGTGAAAAGGGTTCATCTAGAAAGTATGACCCTTTTTCTACCCATGGTGGCTACATGGTTTATGGGGGGCTGTGAGTTGTCTGAACTCTCCCCCATATCGGTGCTCAATACTACTCCCAAAATATATTAGCTCTTTATGTTTAAAAAATATGATTATTCTGTGATTTGAGATTAGTGTTCAAAAACTTAGCAAAAAGGCTATCTTGGAAATCTCAGTTTCCCTGCTTGCTTCATTTAGAAAGCTATTACTCTTTTCTGAAAGCTAGCCCGAAGGCTCTTTGGAATTCTCAGTTTCCGCTCTTATTTAAAATGTGAAAACATTTTTAAATCTCTTTGGAAATACATAGTCCCCATATACTTCTTTGAAGAAAAGAACTTCAACTTTACTCCTTACAGAACTCAAACTTAAGTCTTAAAACAAAGTTATAACATTTGTGAGAGACTTTTGTAAACTTTAAGAACTTATCTTAACTTGACTCCTCACTTCTCTTGACTTTGACCTTAACTGCTCTTGACTTGACTCTTAACTGATCCTTGAATTGAATTATGGATTCAAGGATTAAGATTTATAACCGGAAAGATCTCATGTTGTTGAGGAATGATTTTAGATAGATAAACGTGAGAAAAGACCGAAACTCAAGATTTGAAGGTGGATCCGCGATGCGGAGGCATAATTAAATTTTAGTTCCAAAAATGTCTTTTGAGGCAGAACACCTCGTATCAGCTCCGCAACGCGAAGCTGAGATGTTCAAATCTGGGAAATAGGCGCGCAATGCGCGGCCACCCTCTAATTTCGTCCGACGAAATTTCTTCTTCGTTTCCCAACCCCAATTCACCTAAACTCGATTCTTTTTCTTAAATTAATTTTAGATACAGATACCCAGCAATGTACCTAAGAACCTAACTCTAAACGACCCTATAATGCGACGTAACGAACTCAAGAACTTCCCAACTCAATCAAATTCAAGAATAATATATGAATTCAAGAATAGGTATCAAGATTATCAATATTCAAATGCCTTTAGGACGAATCCAAACTGAAATAAATATGTTTGGCACGTCGGAGAACGATCGCAATGTTATGAGAGCCTCACATACTTGATAGAAGTAAATCCTTAGAGAAACACCAAGTCCCTTGATCGATCTTGATGAATTTTCCCTTTTCTCCTTCTTGTTTTTTCTTCTCCTTTCTCCTTAGCCCTAGCGTGAAATCCTAAGTTCTAAAACTGACGAAGTTCTGAATTGACCCATATTAAACTCCTAAAATTGGATTAAAATAATAGGGCAGTGAAAAGACTAAAATACCCCTTATATTTCCGGATTGGACATTTTCCTTAATCCAACAGCCCAACTTCCAAAGAGAATAACTTGCTCATACGAACTCGGAATCGCATAAACTTGGCGGCGTAGGAAAGATCATTCCAAGAGATTCCCAACCATATATGTAACTACACCTAACACATCCTGAGCTAGTAGTTATGGCTGTCTGAAGTTGACCAAAAACTCAACTTTAACTTACTTACAATTTTCTAGATTTCCTTATACTTTCTAAAAATCAATATTTTCATATTTTAAACTCTTTATAGTCGTTTCTAGGTGTGTGATGGTACAATATCTCCCCCTTGGGAACATTCGTCCTCAAATGAGCTTTATTTCACTAAGCTAAGGGTGGTAACATCTAGTTCAAACACCCAACAAGTAAATGCAACAATCAACATGCTCATTCATAATTCACAGAGTACTAAGAAGAGAATTTGTACCTTGATCTGCATTCCCTCCGGATTCAAAGAGATGTGGATATCTCTTCTTCATATCTTCTTCAGCTTCCCAAGTAGCTTCCTCAATAAATTGGTTCCTCCAAAGGACTTTGACTGAAGCTACTTCTTTGGTCCTCAACTTGCGAACTTGGCGGTCTAAAATCTGAACTGGAATCTCTTCATAAGATAAGTTATCCTTAATCCCAACATTTTCAGTTGGTATAATCAATGAAGGATCTCCCATGCACTTCTTCAACATGGAGATATGAAACACCGGATGAACTGCTGCTAACTCTTGAGGTAGCTCCAACTCATAAGCTACATTACCAATCCTCTTGACTAAGTGATAAGGTCCAATTTACCAGGGACTAAGTTTCCCCTTCTTACCAAATCTCATGACACCCTTCATGGGTGAAACCTTCAAATAAACCCAATCATCTACTTCGAACTCTAATGGCCTTCTCTTAACATCTGTGTAGGATTTTTGACGACTCTGCGCCTTTTTCAACCTCTCCTGAATCACCTTCACCTTCTCCATGGCTTGGTGAACTAAATCTGGTCCTATCAACCCTTCTTCACCAACTTCAAACCATTCAATAGGAGATCTACATCTCCTCCCATAAAGAGCTTTATAAGGAGCCATTTGGATGCCAGAGTGATAACTGTTGTTGTAAGCAAATTCAATGAGAGGTATGTGATCATCCCAATTCCCTTTGAAATCAATCACACAATCCCTCAACATATCCTCTAAGGTCTGAATAGTGCACTCTGCTTGCCCATCAGTCCGAGGATGAAAGGTAGTACTTAAGTTCACTTTCGAACCCAAACCTTTCTGAAAAGATTTCAAGAACTGTGCAATGAATTGTGCACCTCTATCTAAAATAATGGAGACTGGGACTCCATGAAGTCTTACCACTTCTTGAATATATAACCTGGCATAATCTTTTACTGAATGGGTAGTCTTTATTAGTAGAAAATGGGTTGATTTTGTCATTCTATCAACAATCACCCAAATAGAATCATGCTGTCTGCGAGACCTTGGTAAACCTGTGATAAAGTCCATATTAATCATCTCTCACTTCCATTCTGGAAGTTCTATATTCTGCGCCAAACCACCGGGCCTTTGGTGCTCAACTTTAACTTGCTGGTAATTTTGACACTTAGCAACAAATTCTGCAATGCCCTTCTTCATGCCATTCCACCAATACACTTCTCTCAAATCGCGATACATCTTTGTGGAACCCGGATGAATGGTATATCTGGAGCTATGAGCCTCCTCCATGATCCTCTCTTGGAGTCCATCCACTATAGGTACGCACAATCTACCTTGATATCTCAATACACCATATCCCCCTTGTTCAAAAGCTAATACTCTTTGCTTATGAACATTTGCCTTTAAGTCTAGCAAAATGGGATCTTGGTCTTGCTTTTCTTTCACTTCTGACACTAGTAACGATTCAGCCCCATTCGTCACCACAATTCCTCCTTCTGTGGAATCCATAAGTCGGACTCTTAATCGTGCAAGCCTATGCACGTCTTTTGCTAACTCTCTCTTTTCTTTCTCAATATGGGCAGTACAACCCATAGACAACATGTTCAACGCATCAGCAACAACATTAGCCTTACCTAGGTGATAAAGAATACTTATGTCATAGTCCTTGAGTAACTCTAACCACCTTCTTTGTCAGAGATTAAGCTTCTTCTTAGTGAACACATATTGAAGACTCTTGTGATCAGTGAATACATCAACATGAACACCATACAAATAATGATGCCATATCTTCAAAGCGAATACTACAGAAGCCAACTCTAAGTCATGGGTTGGTTAGTTCTTCTCATGAACTTTCAACTGTCTGGAGGCATAAGCTATAACTTTGCCATTCTGCATTAAGACACAACCCAAACCAACTCTAGATGCATCACAGTACACCACAAAACCTTGAGTACCTTCCGGTAAGATCAAAACTAGGGCAGTAGTCAACCTCTTCTTCAATTCCTGAAAGCTTTTCTCACAAGCCTCAAACCATTGAAATTTCACTGTCTTCTGAGTTAACTTCGTTAAAGGGGATGAAATAGATGAGAACCCCTCTACAAACCTTCTATAATAGCCAGCCAAACCCAAGAAAATCCTAATATCAGTTAGAGATGTGGGTCTAGGTCAATTCTGCACTGCATCAATTTCCTGAGTATCAACTTTAATCCCATCACCAGAAACTATGTGGCCCAAGAATGCCACAGACTCAAGCCAAAACTCACACTTAGAGAACTTGGCGTACAACTCCTTATCTTTCAAAGTCTGAAGAACTATTCTGAGATGGCTAGCATGATCTTCTTCATTCCTTGAATAGATTAGTATGTCCTCAATGAAGACGATAACAAACATATCTAAATAAGGTTTGAAGACTCTAGTCATAAGGTCCATGAACGCTACTGGTGCATTAGTTAAATCGAACGACACGACTAAAAACTCATAATGATCATAACGGGTCCTGAATGCAGTCTTTCGAATGTCACATTCCTTTACTTTCAACTGATGGTAACCTAATCTGAGGTCAATTTTCGAGAAACAGGAAGCACTCCGAAGCTGATCGAAAAGATCATCAATCCTAGGAAGAGGATACTTATTCTTGATGGTAACCTTGTTCAACTGACGGTAATCTACACACATCTTAAGGGAACCATCATTCTTCCTCACAAACAAGACCGGAGCGCCCCAAGGTGAGACATTTGGTCGAATGAAACCCTTATATAATAGATCATTTAACTCCTCTTTCAACTCTGCTGGTGCCATTTTGTATAGAGGAATAGAGATAGGACGAGTATCTGGAAGAAGATCTATACCGAAGTCTATCTCTCTCTCAGGAAGGACTCCGGGAATATCATCAGGAAAGACTTCTGGAAACTCTTTTACTACTGGAATTGACTGAATAGGAGGTACCTCAACACTTGAGTCATGAACTCGGACTAAGTGATAGACACACCCCTTAGAAACTAACTTTCTTGCCTTAAGGTACAAAATGAAACGACCCTTAGGCACTGCTGAACTGCTTTTCCACTTTAAGACTGTCTCATTTGGAAATTGAAACTTGACTACTCGAGTTCTACAATCAACTGAGGCACAACAAGCATGAAGCCTGTCCATACCAAGAATGACATCAAAATCTACCATGTCTAACTCAATTAAATCAGCCATGGTACTCTTGTGATTGACGAAAATAGGACAATCACTATAGACTCTCTCTGCTAGAATAGACTCACAAACAAGTGTTGAAATCCTGAATGGTTCACTAAGTTGCTCAGGAATAACATCAAAGTTCATAGCAATATAAGGAATTACAAAAGATAAACACGTTCCTGGTCCAGCAAAGCATAAACAGTAAAGTCAAAGACTTGAATCATACCAGTGACAACATCTGGTGAATCCTTTTGCTCTTGGCGATTGTTGATAGCATACAAGCGGTTTGTTCCACCGCCAGTACTAGAAGTAGCTCATCTAGGTGTAGATCTATCTAGTGGAGCAACTGAAGAAGAGTGGGCTCTATTGCCCCCATTACCATTTCCCTACTTGTTCTTTGGACACTCTCACATTAAATGCCCAATCTGACCACACTTGAAACAACCAGTAGAGCCCTCACGACAAATACCTGAGTGGTTCCCACCACACTTGGCGCAGGCAGGAGGCTTACTACCCCCTTGCGCCACACTTCCCTGAGAATAGGCAGGCTTCGCTCTAGAATTCTAACCATAGTACTCACCCTTGTGCTTAGGTGCAGGTGCACTAGCAGATGATGGAGCATGTCCCTTCTGTTTCTATTGGAAAGATAACCGGTTGGCATTACTCTTCTGCTGCCCGGACTCGTTCCCTGTCTTAGCCCTCTTGCTCTTGAGCTCCTCTTTATCTCTCAGCTTCTCTTCCTCTACCTGCTGCACATAGACCATCAACCTTGAAATATCCATGTCTCCAATAAGCATTGCTGCCCGGCCCTCTTTGATTGATAGACGGCCCATCCCAGCAACAAATAAGCTCATTCTACTCCTCATGTCCTTAACTATCTCCGGAGCATATCGGGATAGTTGGGTGAACTTCAACCCATATTCATGAACGCTGAGAAAATCCTTCTTAAGTGTTAGAAATTCCCGTACCTTAGCCTCTTTCAATTCTCGGGGAAACAAACACCCCAAGAAAGCCTCTTCAAAATATGCCCAACTCGCAGGTGGTGCATCATCAGCTCTACCCCATTTCAATTGATCAAACCAAGTCCTAGAAACATCCTTCAATTGATATGCAGCTAGCTCAACTCGTTCAGCGTCAGCAACATGCATCACCTCAAAAACCTTCTTCAGTTCCTCAGTGAAGTTGTCTGGATCCTCAATAGTGCTCGAACCAGTGAAACTTGGAGGATTCATCCTCAAGAACTCACAAATCCTCGAAGTGTCAGCCTCTTCTTCTCGAGATCCTCTTTGTTGACCAACTTGGTTAGTCACAACTTGACTCAACATCCGGATAGCCTCACGAAACTCGACATTAAGGACTTCGCCTTGCGGTTGCACTTCAGGTGCATTGGTAACTCTTGCTCTTGTGGTTCAATATTTCGTCTCGCAGGACGACCTCTGACAGCTCTTCGTGGAGGCATGATTATCTGAAAACATGCGCAAGCACGAATTAGAAGAAACTTTTTAGAGATGAACTCTAACGCATGAAAAGAGTGTGAAAGAAGTGAGATAGTTCCTAAATGTTGCAGCATCCCAATTATAGATGTGACGCGCTTCATACCGATAACTAGGATTCTACAGACACAGCTTCATAGACTCCCTAGGACTCTTGAACTCAGGGATCTGATACCAAGTTTGTCACACCCCGATCCTACACCCTGGGAGGGACTGGCACTCGAAGACCATTGCTGGCCCCAAGTGAACCCTTGGCCTGACTTACTTAACTCAGCAAAAGACTTAAACTCAACAAAGACAAGTTAATATAATAAACTGGAATGTTATAAAGGAACATTCAACTGGCCATTAAGGTAAACTCAAGTCTCAACATGGAATAATGACAATGAAAAGACTAAAGAACTAGCATCTGACTGTCTATGAAGCCTTTAATAACAACTTAGATGGATGTTGGGACAAACCCCACAACATCCTAATGAACTAAACTAGAAAACAATGATATGGATCCTCCGGAATGCAAGGAGGCTCACCGACTGACTCTGAACTGCTCAATGGATCAATGGTGCGCTGGAATGCCGATCCTAGTTACATGTGTCTGCATCATAAGATGATGCAGGCCAACTAGCATCAGTACATTGAATGTACGAGTATGCGAGTTGGAATGCTAAAACAACATAGGCTGGAAAGAGAATCTGAAAGAAACACTTACCTTGGCTCTTCTCAACTCATGAAAACTTAATTGAACTCATTTCAATATAAAGCAGTTTAAAACAAGTGCAATATAAAGAAAAGTTGTTTTAAAAACATGATGACAACTCTGTGTGTATGCAAAGATACATATAATTCTGAGATGTATGTAAAAATACCATAAATTGATGTATATAAAAATACAATAATTCTGTGAGAGTTTCTCTAACCGACAACCATCACATAAGAGCTATATTGATGATACATCGATCTATCTCATGCTGCCAGCGCATCCTATACCTGGTCAAAGGTATAGGACCTGAACTACTAAGTGGATCCACTAGTCTATTGTGAAAATGGTTCATCTAAAAAGTATGACCCTTTTCTACCCATGGTGGCTACATGGTTTATGGGGGCTGTGAGTTGTTTGATCTCTCCCCTATATCGGTGCTCAATACTACTCCCAAAATATATTAACTCTCTATGTTTTAAAATTATACTTCTTCTGTGATTTGAGATTAGTGTTCAAAAACTTAGCTCAAAGGCTATCTTGGAAATCTCAATTTCCCTGCTTGCTTCATTTAGAAAGCTATTACTCGTTTCTGAAAGCTAGCCCGAAGGCTCTTGGGAAATCTCAGTTTCCGCTCTTATTTAAACTGTGAAAACATTTTTAAATCTCTTTGGAAATACATAGTCCCCATATACTTCTTTGAAGAAAAGAACTTCAACTTTACTCTTTACTGAACTCAAACTTAAGTCTTAAAACAAAGTTAAAATATTTGTGAGAGACTTTTGTAAACTTTAAGAACTTATCTTAACTTGACTCCTGACTTCTCTTGACTTTGACCTTAACCGCTCTTGACTTGACTCTTAACTGATCCTTGAATTGAATTATGGATTCAAAGATTAAGATTTATGACCGGAAAGATCTCATGTTGTTTAGGAATGATTTTAGATAGCTAAACGTGAGAAAGACCAAAACTCAAGATTTGAAGGTGGGTCCGCGACGCGGAGGCATAATTAAATTTTGGTTCCAAAAATGTCTTTTGAGGTAGAACACCTCGTGTCAGCTCCGCAACGCGAAGCTGAGATGTTCAAATCTGGGCACTAGGCGTGCGAGCGCGGCCACCCTCTAATTTCGTCCGACGAAATTTCTTCTTCTTTTTCCAACCCCAATTCACCTAAACTCGATTCTTTTTCTTAAATTAATTTTAGATACAGATACCCAGCAATGTACCTAAGAACCTAACTCTAAACGACCCTATAATGCAACGTAACGAACTCAGGAACTTCCCAACTCAGTCTAATTCAAGAACAATATATGAATTCAAGAATAGGTATCAAGATTATCAATATTCAAATGCCTTTAGGACGAATCCAAACTGAAATAAATATGCTTGGCACGTCGGAGAACGATCACAACGTTATGAGAGCCTCACATACCTGATAGAAGTAAATCCTTGGCGAAACACCAAGTTCCTTGATCGATCTCGATGAATTTGCCCTTTTCTCCTTCTACTTTTCTCTTTTCCTTTCTCCTTAGCCCTAGCATGAAATCCCAAGTTCTAAAACTGACTAAGTTCTGAATTGATCCATATTAAACTCCTAAAATCGGATTAAAATAATAGGGCAGTGAAAAGACTAAAATACCCCTTATATTTCCGGATTGGACATTTTCCTTAATCCAACAGCCCAACTTCCAAAGGGCATAACTTGCTCATACTAACTCGGAATCATGCAAAATTGGCGGCGTTGGAAAGATCATTCCAAGAGCTTCCCAACCATATATGTAACTACACCTAACTCATCCTGAGCTAGTAGTTATGGCCATCTGAAGTTGACCAAAAACTCAACTTTAACTTACAATTTTCCAGATTTCTTTATACTTTCTAACAATCAATATTTTCATATTTTAAACTCTTTATAGTCGTTTCTAGGTGCGAGATATTACTACTAGCTTGAGGGGAAGTGTTGAAGAAGAAGGAAGCTGACGATTGGAACATGTCAAAGGAACAGGTCCAACGAAGCTGACTGACGTGTCTGTAGCAAGTGTTGATGAAGAAGGAAGCTAATGATTGGAACATGTCAAAGGAACAGGTCCAACGAAGCTGACTGACGAGTTTACAACATTGTTGTAGAATTAGAGTCGCACTAGGATTAGACTACTTATATTAATTAGGATTATATTACGACTAGAATTATATCATGATTAGGATTATATTACGACTATGATTAGATTATTTATAATTGCATTATTATTATAGTAGTAATAGGTATTGTAGTAGGACTCTAAGTATAGTTAACTTAAGACTCTACAATTCTCTCCCTATATAAGGAGGTTGTAACTCAACATTATTTTCATCAATACAATCCTTGATTTCTCTAATCCTAGACGTGAGATTTCTACACTATCACCAAAGAAAACTCTCTCTAATTTACTTTGATTTCGATAAACTAACTACCTTTTGCTACAAACACAAAAAAATGAAGCGAAGTAAAGGCGAGTACAAAGGAAAGGTTCGCTTCAGGATCATTTGAATAATGTGAAGATACAGGCGAAGCAGCTAAAGTCGAATCAGAATATTCCGCCGAAGCTGTAGAAGGGTCATTTTTGTCTAGTGTGATGATCGGTTTGGGTTTGAAGGCTTCCGCTTGAAAATGGTTCGATTAGGTCAAAATGTTGGGATACTTCTGAGACAACAATGTCGAGTTGTACCAACGCTTTTCTTTATAAGAAACTATTGAGCCTGTAACCTATTATGATTGAAGAAGCTTTTGAACCTCCAAACACTATTCATGTTTAATACACAAGCTTTTTGTGAAATGCCAACTAATCTAACTTTTCCTGTTATGCTTCTTGCTTTCCCAGCTAATAAGAATGCAAAATGTTGGGCTCGTGCTCAACAGGGGCATCACTATCTAGTACAATACTATATGAAAAGTCCAACAGAAGAATAGCAAAAATTGAGGAAGCCACAAAAAAAAAAAAAAAAAAAAAAAAAATGAATTAAGAAGGGGAAAAAAGATAGATACTATCTATGCTGTGAAGATTATGCGTAGGCGTAAATGCACAAATGTTTACGTGTATGCTGGAAAACTGATACATTGAAGGTATAATATCGATATATATTTGAAATCACTCATTTACATGTTATTTAAAGTAATCATAATTTGAAATATAAATCACCCATTTTCATGTTATTGGAACGATAATTTGGAATATGAATAGACTTGCAAGGAGTTGGAAAAAAAAATTAAATTTATGTGACATTTTTCGTTTAAAATGTATTCAGTCTGTCCTAATTTATGTGGTATTTTTTATTTTTTGAAAGTCAAACAGTTTAGGTTTGATAGGACATTTGCACATGAAATATTCAATTTTTTTGAAAAAGATAAATAAAATTTATTTTGCACTTTTCGTTTAAAATCTACTCAATTTACGTGGCATTATTTTTCATTTTTTGAAAGTCAAACAGTTTAGGTTTGATAGGACATTTGCACATGAGATCTTCAAATACTTTGAAATGAAATTTATATGTTTTTAAACCACGTACAAATTATTACAAATCACAATAATTGACAATTCAAAATATTTAAAAGATATATGCAAAACTATGATAAAAAATAGACTTATTGAATCTTGAAATCTGAAAGATGGCACAATTACACATCAACAACATTATTTGACTCAGAAAGGTAAAGCAACTGTTGCTCATCGGACAAACGCCTACAGTTGTTCCTGGTGGCGGAGAGCTGATACGGTGAACGATTGGTGCTAAGCCATTGATCCACATTGAACAATTGCTGGCTACATTGTTTGTGGTCTGCTGTTGAGGTGACTTCGACGTAGTTACAGTACCATTCATGATTTCTACCTGTACCATCTGAAGTTAACACCATTTTGCAGATAGGGCCAGACAAGCATGGGCCTTTACCACTGAACATATCCATGCTATCCCTTTCAAAGTAGTTGTAACCATTGCCCATAAGCCCACCCCAAGCCACAAGGTTGTTGATTCTAATTCCAGATCCACTCGAATCATACAGAGTTAAGGTAATTTTTGAGTCAGTTGCATCCTCCACGAATGGTCCAGTACGGACATAAGCTGTGTATATACAATTTGATTCCTGTATTCATCAACGTCCTACCAAATTAGCAAGTGCAAAATCAAAAATATATAATTATAATTTATAAGACATTTTTCTTTTTAAGACACTATAAATACTTTATCGATGTTGGTGGGTTCCACTGGACAAAAGGTCTATAAAAATGTATTCTTTATAAAAATAGTTTTGAAACATTGTAAAAAAATTCCTATTTCATAAACTTGTACTCAATCAAACTACATAATATAAATATATATATATATATATATATATTGGGACATGAGGGGAATATATAATATAATGTAGAATTAGCATGTTATGCATGTACATGAGGTGAGAATTCGCTAGAGATGGTGAATTTAAAAGAGCATAAATACATACATATATTTTTTTAACTTGCCCCCAGTTATCATGACATTTATGTTCACCAACTTTAGATGTGCGTATAAGTAAACACTCAAATTTATATAAAATTGAATTAGCTAGACACATACATTTTAAATTATGTGACATAATACATATAGGACGACATGTAGGATGCAAATTGGTCACGTAAGACATCACATAGGACGCATGCATATGTCTACTTGTTTAATTTTTTACAAGTTTAAGTGTCTATTGTGCACATCCAACATATATTGAAGACCATAGATACGAACTGAAATCATGTTAAAAGTGCATGTTTATTTTCTATTATGCCATTTAGAAATAGAGATATTATGCGATTTAGAAATAGAGTTGGGTGACTTACAGCTCCAGAAATAGAAGAAATGGAGATGGAGAAGGAGAAGAGGATGATCATGAGATGGAACCACATTTGGTTAACTTGAGCTACTCCCATGGCAGGTTCTTTTGCTCTCCTTCTGTCTATAGTTACTAGTTGTTTCTTTCTCTAGAACTGATAATTAAGTGAGAGGATAAAGGAAAATATGATGTGGAGATAGTAGGAGTGATTGTATGATACACATATAGTTTATTTATATTAATGGATCAATGTTGTTTAGAGGGGAGAATATTATTATATTATATGGTATATGAATTAAGTGGATGAATAAAGTAAGAAGTGTGCTTCATGGCGGCTATTAGCTTGAACTGCAAATTGGATGAAAATAAATTAAGAAAAGTATGACTCGTGACTCATGGCGGCTACCTCCTCCACCATTCTGCAAGTTGTATACATGATTTCGGGATGTTGGTGGATCCAACTATTATATTGCTCTATTAGTGACTTCATATCTCATGTCTGAATTAATATTTTCTCCCCAACATAATTTCTTGTATAAAAGTTTTTTAAAAAATATAACAATTAGCCTTAAAAGATAATACATTTAGTTAGAAATTTTTTTTAAAAGTTGAACCGATAAAATTTAAATTTAGAATAGGTAAAACAAGCACTTGCCTCTCGGCTTAGTCCCGAACTTCTTTTAATTAAATGAATCACTCATATTTTCTAAAGAGGAAATTTCAAAAATAGCTTAGACTGAAACACAATAAGGCTTCTTAACTATAGTTTACTTAATTACAATTTGTACCTACATATGTTATAATAAGGAGAGAGGCGAGCGAGATTGGGAGAGGAAAAAGAGAGACAAGCGAGATTGGAAGAGACAAGAGAGAACAGAAAGATGAAAGAGGCTAATTGTATATTGTATATCTATGAGATAATTGTATATATGTAACTAGTATAATCATATCATCTAACTTAAACTATTAAAATCACTCTTTAATTTTATATTTTTAATTATATGTTGAGAATGTCCTCCCATATACGTTGGACCGATTTTTTTGGTATGTCCAATACATGAAAATATTCTTAATAATGAATGAAGATGAGACTCAAATTCAATATCTTTATTTGCTCTAATCTCATATTGAAAACCATCTCAATTATCATCATCAAACTTTCAAAAACAAAAATTGAATTAATATCAATCGTGACAAAGAACGCACATCAATGCTAATAATGTGGTTATAGTATGGATCAAGAGTGTCAAAACAATTCTTAAAACTGACGAAATCGAACCTAACCCAATCAATTATTAATTTTTAAAACTAAAATTGCAGGATTTTAATGTATATTTATAATCATATTAGGATAAGTTCTTTATTATATAAAAAAATATCAAAATTTTATCAAATGGTATATATATATATATATATATTTATTTGTTTTTTTTTTTTTGTTAAGTTTAAAAATAGAAAATATGAAAATTTTGACATTGTACTTTGGGAAAATTCAGATGAAAGCAATTACAAAATACCTAATCTACCATACCTTAGATGTGTATTTTTAAATTATAATATTATTGATATGACCATGTACATTTTTAGTAAATAACCAAAGAACAAATGTCAATCAAGTGTTCAAAATTTATAAACTTTACGTTTGATATCGTTGAAATTATTTTTGAGAACAAGTAACATCTTGGTGGGTATACGAATGGCAAGTAGTGTCAATCATAATGTATTTGAATTCTTTCTTCCGCTAAAGGTCAAATATTTTATTTGCAATCAGCACGTAGTTATGTTCATTTACTAATATATCTTTGTAAATATAGCATAGTTTTTTTGTTTTGGTTTTACTTTGTAGCACATAATGCCTTTTAATCAACAAAATGGTGCATGCATATTTCTCTCTCATGGCGGCTTCTGAATAGATCTGATATAATATATAGTGCATGCGATAATCATTTTACGATAAAGACGAAAGTGCGCATATTGTAATGGAATGACCAAAAACTTTACCTTGCAAGTCGAGTTAGCCGCCACTAGTTATAGTATTTTTCTTAAAATTTATTCTTCCACTAGACTTTTTAATTATTTATAGTGTGAATGAATTCCCGGGTATTGCCATATAATTTTTTTGACCCTACAATTCTCAATAAAATACCATATCACCCTTATGAACTTTAATATATACAGTATAAATAAACTATCATAATATCACTCCTATATATCTCAAAAAAAGCATTTCCCTTGAGTTCAAGTAGCCATGGGAGTAGCACAAGCTAATCAAATGTGGTTCCATCTCACGATCATTGTCTTCTCCGTCTCCATTTCTTCGATTTCTAGCTCTGTAAGTCAACTTCTACACTATTGGTGAATTACTAAATTATGCGCCTAATTCTAACGTCATGTATACATTCATAATCCAAAATTCTTACTTACAATACCAAACTACCGTTGTGTTATTATTTTGGTGCAATTGTTGAATTGACGGGAAATTAATGCAGGAATTAAATTGTGTATACTCAGTTTACGTTCGAACTGGGCAATTCTTTGCGTCTGGAACTGACTCAAAAATTATCTTAACTCTTTACGATGCGGATGGATATGGACTTAGAATAAAAAACCTACAAGCGTGGGGTGGGGTTATGGGAGAAGGTCACGACTACTTTGAAAGGGACAATTTGGATATGTTTACTGGTCGTGGTCCATGTTTGAATGGTCCAATCTGTAAAATGAACTTGACTTCTGATGGTACAGGGCAACACCCTGGATGGTATTGTAATTACGTTCAAGTTACTTCTACAGCAGAGCACAAACGATGCAACCAGCAATTGTTTACCGTCGAGAATTGGCTTGGTGCTGATGTTTTTCCAGATGGGCTAACGGCTGTTAAGAACAACTGTGGCCGTAAGTCAGATGAGCAATTCTCTATTTACGATTCTCAGTCCTATCATGTTGTTGATGTAATTTAATTTGAGCTTATAGTGCTTTGTGCCCCCAGGCTCAGAATTTCTCTGTTTCTGTTTGTCTATTTTTTTCCCCTTTTCCCTTTTTTTCAATTCAAATACCTCACATTGTGAGTAATTTACATGTTGATCTGATATTGTATAATTTACACATGAAGGTCAAGTAGGCTAATGGCATGAGTGATACATAATTGGAAGGATAATTTCCCCTTCATAAGTATTGTAACTCGACAACATTATTTTTCTGTTGCAGATAATAGACGTACGTACATAACTGGAATGGCAAGTTATACAAATTTAAATGACATAATATATTAACGCGCCTTTTAATTTGGTCTTAGCTAATATTTATATCCTCGAACTTTAGGTGTGCACAAATAGACACTTAACTTGTATAAAGTTGAATAAGTAGACACATGCATCCTAATTGCATAATACAAATCAGTTTGAGTCTATCTTTTGTGAATTGTCATGTAAAACGTGTGTCTACTCGTTCAACTTTATGGAATTTTAAGTATCTACTTATGTACAGTCAAAGTTGAAAGGCATAAATGTCAGCTAAGGCAAAGTTAAAGAACACACTTATATATTATGTCAATCTAAATTGATATCTTCATTGAGGAATTATCTCTCTCATAATATGTACACTATATATGTGTCTTATCCATCACAATCTTATAATCTTATATTCGGTATTTGAACAATTAAATCAACTTATAATCATGTGTTTGACCAATATTTTGAATCAAATATTTTGGCTTAATATATGGACATATCTTGAACTTATTAGTAAACTGTATACAGACATTTGAACTGTATATAAACTTATTAGTCCTGATCACATGATATGATACAATATTCATATTAGATTTATTTATATATATATATATATATATATATATATATATATATAGTAAAACCTCAATAAATTAAGGGAAAACCCTCAACTTTGTCATTTAGAGCTGATATACCCCTCGTTATGAAAGTGGCTCATATATACCCCTAATGTTATACAAATGACTCACATATACCATTTTCCTCTAACGGAAGTGAAAAAATTAATCTAAGTTTAATTTTTTAATTATTTTAAAAAAATATAATCCCATATGGGTATATTTAATCCTCTTCAAACATATATTATTTTTTTTAACTTTTTGTTGTTTCAATGACTAATTTAGATTTATTATTTTGATGGTCAAATTTATTTAAGTTTCGCTAATATTCTTGTGAAATTTATTATAGATGACCCAATTTTTTTTCTTCAAATACAAAAATTAAATTACAATATATCCGAAAAAATAGTTTTAAATTATAATACAGCAACAAAAAAATAGTTTTAAATTTTTTTCTTTACACTATGGAATGAAAGAAAAAAATAAAAAAAGAATAAGAAACTCAAATAATGATAATCAAGAAGTCAAAAAATAATTTATATCCGAAAAAATTATAACATACCTTGAAATTTGCTAGAAAAATCATATATACCCCTAAATGATTTTTTTTTTTTTAAATCAAAAGTCAAAAACATAAATTTAAAACTATTTTTTTCACTTCCATTAAATGAAGGGTATATGTGACCTCATTTTGTAACGGTAGGGGTATATGTGAGTCGTTTGTATAACGGTAAGAGTATATATGAGTAACTTTCATAACGAGGGGCATATCAGCTCCAAATGACAGAATTGAGGGGTATATCAGACCCTTTTTCCATAAATTAATATAGGTGGATATGAAATATTATTATTTTATAGAGATATTATTTAATCAAGAAATTAATATTTATTAATTTAAAAGAGTGTTTCAACACCGCAAAATTCGTTTGGGGATGAAATCTCAAAGAATTTAAATGAATCCACTTGTAAAAACGTCATTCATGAACTTGAACTCATGATTAATGATCTCGGTTACCGCAATAAAATGGACGTTAATAACCCGTTGGATGAGTGAAAATGATTAATATTCATAGGTCCAGAACTTAGAAGAAATTGTGGATACCATTGAAAAAAATAATGTTCATAATAAAGTAGAAGATGATACGATACCTTTGGAACAAGTTACTGTCAGAAAACACTTATTACATTTATAACTCTTCACATTTTTATGGTGCAGTTCAAAAATACAACACCGAAACTTTTGGATGCAATAAGAAAAGTTAGAGATGAGCTCCAACAAGATTAAAATTTTAACAAAAATAGAACACAATAGAATAATGTTTCACTAAATTGTCTCAGATATATTTGTGCTGGTAAAGATAAAAGTCACTGACTCTTTCATTTGTTGTAGTTGTAATGATAATTGTCAGGAAACTTTTCAACATTTGTTTATGCAATGTCCTATTTCTAAGGATCTGTGGAGTTTATTTGCTGGAGCTGCTGGCATACAAGGTCCATTTGTTCAAATCAAACAAACATTGGATAAATGGTGGAAAAGTGATTGTGTTGCTAAGCTTAAACCTTTGTTTAGAGCTGTCCCAATCTTTATTATTTGGCAAATATGGAAAAGAAGAAATATCATTAGTCATGGAGGAAGGATGTCCAAGAATGCTATGATAATGGAGATTAACAGAAATCTATATTTATTGGCTTCTTACAGATGTCCTTGGTTTCAACAGCTGCCAGGTAATTGGCCAATGTTGGTAAAGGTTTTGGAGGACTATAACCTCTAATTTCCAGTAAGGTAGTTACATGGGAGTGTCCTAGTGAAGGAAAGTTTAAATGTAACTCAGATGGGACATTCAAACATATGTTAGGTGTTAGCTCTATTGCTTTTTGTATCCGGAATCACTATAGGGACTTCATCTTTGCAGAGACAAGGAAGGTAGAGTTAAGCTCGGCACTAGAGGCAGAAGTGAGAGCCTTGGGAGTAGGTTTGATTTATTGCATCAATCACAATATTTTTCCGTTGATTTTGGAAACTGATTCCCTTGTCACTAAGAAAGTGTTAGATGGAGTGTGGGAAGTTCCTTGGTCGATTTCAGTAGAAGTCAGGGGTATTAAGAGCATGTTAGAGACTTACAATGTGGAGATTAAACACATTCAGGGAAGGGAACAAGCTTGCAGATTTTTTAGCTAACAATGTTGTTAATTTTGCAGGTACAAATAGAATTTTTAATAGTTTGCAAGAATTACCACAACAGGCAAAGGCTATTGTTTAGCTAGAGAAGAGCAAAGTTCCTAATCTCAGAATACAAAAATATCAAAATCACAGAGTTCACAACATGAATGGAGGCTAGCTATGAGGCATAAGTCAATATACAGTTAACAGTGAAATATCAAATTCATCGAAGCTTGAAATATCAGATTCTAAATTTATGGAAGCTTGAAATATCAGATTCTAAATTCATCGAAGCTTGAAATATCAGATTCTAAATTCATCGAAGCTTGAAATATCAGATTCTAAATTCATCGAAGCTTGAAATATCAGATTCTAAATTCATGCTTAGATTCTTTATCTTCGAATTCATTTGGTCGATTAAGAGGGTCCTTAAAGGTCAAAGAGAAGCATACCTGCTAGATCTTAGTGTTCATGTAGTGGTATTAGCTCTTAGGAGCTCAATCTGCAAAAGACGAAGTGATGATTGGTTAATTCTCTGGCCTTTAGTTCTTTCCTATGCTTAGTATTGATCTGAGGCCTTACCTTGATGACAAAATCGAAGACGCGAGTTGTGAGCTGAAGAAGTTTTCAAAGAGATCGAATTCATGGCGTTTGTGAGACTTGTAAACGCCTTTTGTGGATGTGACTCAAGCTCAGGAGCTCTGCTGTTTAAAGATTATTGTTATTGGGAGGCCATTGGAGTTTGAGGTTACCGACGCTAATGGTGCCGACCATCGGTTCCTCTGTTACTGTCTATTTAGTGTAGATTTAGTTTTGTTTCTTATTTAGTGTGTAGAATTGGATGTGGGTTTCTTTTGGACCCATGTCTTTTGCTTTTTGTCCAATTTTATATTCTTAATAAAAGGGCAATGCCCGATTTAACATTAAAAGAATAAAAATATAGGGGTCTTCAAAAAATTTATTATCTTATTATCCTATCGAAATGAGTGATTTTTTCCATTGACACAAGTCGGAACCGGAAAAAAATATTATCTTAGAAAGGTTATTAATTATTCGAGTGTTAATTTAAAAATTAAGAGGCTTATGTGGATGATGTATTTATACCTCCAATTTTGTATGTATTGTTAACAAGGAAATGCTGGTCGGACCAAATTTACATCAAGACATCCTAGTTATTCTAGAAAAATGCAGGAGTCTTACTCAACTCAAGCAACTTCAAGGCCATCTCATCACCATTGGCCATGGACAAACTCAGCTTTATGCATTCAAGCTTGTTCGTTTCTGCACCATCTCTCTCTCCAACCTCAGTTATGGTCGCTTAATCTTCAATTACATCACTGTCCCCAATGTTTACCTTTATACTGCGATGATCACTGCATACACTTCCCTTCCTAATCATAAATCTTCTCTCTTGTTATACCGTGAAATGGTTTGTAGTGGCTTGTCAAAGCCCAACCAATTTGTATTCCCAATTATTCTGAAGACTTTCCCTGAAGTTACAAAGCCTTATGGGGTTGAAATGGCGCATACCCATATTGAGAAGATGGGTTT
Source organism: Solanum lignicaule (assembly GCA_029582545.1). Lineage (NCBI taxonomy): Eukaryota > Viridiplantae > Streptophyta > Magnoliopsida > Solanales > Solanaceae > Solanum > Solanum lignicaule. The sequence goes on from JAJOOF010067522.1 coordinate 35,015, forward strand.
TGGGAAATACCCTGTTGTGCAAACAGCTCTTTTGGATGCTTATTCGAGGTTTTCGTCTGATATTAGAGTTGCACGCCAGCTGTTTGATGAAATTTCTGAGAAGAATGTGTTTTCATGGACTGCGATGATAGCGGGATATACTAGAGTGGGGCGAATGGGGGATGCTATTTTGCTTTTTGAAGAGGTACCTCAGCATATAAGAGATACTCCTTCTTGGAATTCAATAATTGCAGGATGTACACAAAATGGTTTGTTTAGTGAGGCCATTTCACTGTTAGGAAGAATGATTATTGAGGAAGGGATGATTCAAGGGAATAAGCCTAATGAGGTTACATTTGCATGTGTACTTGGTGCTTGCGGGCACACTGGGATGCTTCAGCTCGGGAAATGTATCCATGGGTACATATATCGAAATAATCTTCATTTGAATTCTCTTACTGTAAATGCTCTCATTGATATGTATGGAAAATGTGGTAGCTTGAAAGAGGCAAGAAATCTTTTTGATAAGGCTAATAGGGGCAGTTTGACATGTTGGAATTCTATGATCAATTGTTTGGCTCTTCAAGGTCATTGGGAAGGTGCTATTGGAGTTTTCAAAGATATGTTGCGATATGGAGATGATGTAAAACCTGATACAGTGACTTTTATTGGCTTGTTAAGTGCCTGTACTCATGGAGGATTGGTGGAAGAGGGGCTTAGTTATTATGATTTGATGACACGGGTATATGGAATTAACCCTGAAATTGAGCACTATGGGTGTTTAATTGATCTTCTCGGACGAGCAGGTAGGTTTGAGGAAATTATGAAAATCGTGAGCGAGATGCACATAACACCAGATGCAGTTATATGGGGTTCCTTGCTTAATGGGTGCAAAATCCATGGGCGTCTAGACTTGGCAGAATATGCACTGGAAAAATTGATTAGTATTGATCCCAACAATGGTAGTTATTACTCTATGCTTGCTAATTTATATGGGGAGTTGGGAAAGTGGGATGAAGCTCGAAAGGTAAGGAAGATCCTAAATCAGCAGAATGCTTATAAAGCACCCGGTTGCAGTTGGATTGAGCTAGATAGCCAAGTTCATCAGTTTTATTCGGTAGACAAATCTCACCCTAGAATGGAAGAGATATACTCAATTTTGGAATGTTTGTTTGATTTGCATTCACATTAGCATGTACCTTCTTGCTAATTTTAATCTTCCTAAGAGACCCACATTCCTACATCCCTCTTATAACCAAGATCTGATTTGATTTGGAACACCATTTGCTTCTTGATCAACAGCTTGCGCTGATATGCAGCTTTGGCGTATTCGCTAGACACTAGCTAATTCTAGTGCTTCCGGGTTAATCTGGAACTTTATGAAGCAAGAATTAAGGAAAATCATTGATGGAACATTAATGTGTTACTCCCACCAAGTCTTTGTTTATTCTGAGCTTGAAGATAATGGTATTCACTTTCTGCAACAGACATTCAAAATATGGAGTTATTCTTAGCTACACCTGGTATGACATATTGCATTCAGACTTTAAGCATATTTATCGCATGTCCAAATGCTAATTTCATCTAATGATTTCATATCGCGATATGAAATCGCATGTCCAAATGCCTACTTCGAACATCAGCAATCCATATACTTTATGGAAATTTAGACGATATGGTCTGTTAGAAATGCAAATTTATCCTAATAAGATTGTATTCTTTGAAAGCTTTGTTAGTCAGTTCTTACACCCTATCTTGTTTAAGGCAAAATCTTTTATGTATTTTCTTTTGTTAATAATGAGATTGTTAATGCCAAGCAGGAGGTGCCCTTGAAACTGCAAACTATGTAGGTCTAAATACTTCTGTTTATGAGAACTATCTAAGCTTCCATATCAACTGCAGCTTCTTCACACTGATTATCCAAAAAATAGGAGTCCACTTCTATCTCCATATATTTCACATCAAAGGCACAAGTGTTTATTTGCTAACGTATTCTCCACATGAGGTGCTGTAATGACCTGGTTGATAAATTTTTTTTGGATATTTTCATGAAATTACTATTCTGCCCTCCCGATCTTGACCCTGAGTCTCTTACTTTTGAGTTTTAAAAGTTGGTTTCGAACTTCGAGTAAAAAGTTGAGAATTTGAGTAAGTTTGTGATTTCGAAAGGCTAAGTTGCTTAAAATTGGTTTTCGGAGTCTTGGAGTTTTGAGTGTTGTAATGGAATTCCGTCAATTCCATTAGATCCAGAATGCGGAAATTGGTCTATGGGAAATGTCGATTTCAGATTGGGAGTCGTTTTGAGGATTTGAGGGCCTAAGTTGGAAATTTGTTGAGATTTTAGCCTTTGGTTTGACTTTGGTCAACATTCGGGGTTCGAATGCTCAGATTCGAATTCCGAGAGTTCCATTACATTCGGGGGACGATTTTAGGCATAGGTGAGGTCTTAGTTGAATTTTTAGAGGTCCCAAGCTTTATTGGCCTTTTTAGGCATTATGTTCATTCCTTGTGACTTTCACGCGTTCCGGGTTGAGGAGACCTCAAATTCGTGTTTTAATGGTTCCATTGTGTCTAGAACGTCGAGTTTAGTCAATTTGCATCTATGATTTGTGTGTACGAGGTTTCAAATGAATTTCGAGGGCCCTTTCGAAGATTTTTGAGTTAGTTGATTTTTCTGTTCTGGGTTGCTGGAGCCAACGATCGCGGAGGAGTGACTGCATTTGTGGGAGGTCAAAGCTTTGACCTCCGCGTTCCCGGAGTGTAGGGCGCGTTCGTGGGCTCAGTTATGAGCTGTCTGGCTGCATTTGCGAACAGGAGTGCCCGTTTGTGGAGGACCCCTGGTAGTGTTTTGATCCAAATTCGAGGTTTCTTCCCCATTTTCCATTGGAGCTGTGAGAACTTGGTGGAGGCGATTTCAAGTGAGTTTTTTCAAGATAAAATAGTTGGGTAACATTTCTTGACTTTAAATCTTTAATTACCCATTATTAATATTGGGTTTATGTGTTCAAATTGAGATTTTGGATGGATAAATTGAGGGTTTTCGTAAATTTGAGTTGTTGAAGTAAAATTGGGTTTGTGAACTAATTTCAAATCATTTTTCGAAATGATTTTCACCAATGAGTTCTCAATGCCTTGAGTAATGTTTTTAAGTAAAGATTTTCGCATTTAAACCTCAATTTCGGAAATTGGGTTTTTGAGTGTATTGACCCTTTTGTCTAAATTGCTTGAGTTGGGTAGCGTTAATTCCAGAATCTTATTGTGACTACTTGATTGAACTAGATTGTGGGGCATTGGATATCGTTCGAAAGGAGAAGGCTCAAGCTTTGGATTGATTAATTGATTGAATTAAGGCAAGTGGTCTCTTAAACATTGTAACCTAGTAAAATCATCTATTTCCTTTCATTGTGTGTTGGGGAGTAATGGGATTGAGGAAGGGCTCATTGTTGCACTTGTTTAATCTTAATGAATAAAAAAGGGATTAAAGAAAAGGCGACTTGTTGATCATAATGCTTGTGAATTGCCTTGTTGTGACCCCTTTTTGATTGATTGATGAAGTTTTTTGATGGCACAAATGTGGACTTGAATTGTTTGAATTGATGTCTCTTTTTTTATGGTGTGACATTGCTTATTTGTGTTGATTGTTGAACATCATGATGAGACATGTGATATAAGGCCGAAGGGAAATTGTTCCGGCAAGTAATTTGATATAAAGTGGAAATGGTTCCGGCTAGTGATTTGATATAAAGCCGAAGGAAAATAGTTCCGGCTAATGATTCGATAGAAAGCCAAAGGAAAATGGTTCTGGCTAGTGATTTGATATAAAGGCGATGGAAAATAGTTCCGGCTAGTGATAATGTACCGAAGGGAAATGGTTCCGGCAAGAGTTTCATTAATTTCAGAGATCATATGCTAATGGGCAGTGAAGGAAGAGTTGGCTGACTCTCTCCTAAATTGTCTTGCAAAAACAGAATATGTTGACCAACTGCAATGTTTTCCTATTCAGGTTGTCTAGAGTAAGACAAGCATTGTTTAGTGTGATCCAGCTGAAGCATTTTAATCTTCATAGCTCGATTGGTCTTCCATACTAGCTTCCATGGCCATTTATCAGTTACTTGACTTTGTTAGCATACTTGTGTATAGCATTCATTCATTTTGAATATACCTTTGTTTCCCCACCTTAGATTACCTAGTTTACTTTCATCAAAACTGTGAGCTTCCACCATTGCTAACATTTCCATCAAACTCCCAAGTTCCTAGTCCTACAAAAACCTTTTCAAATGCACATCCCAAATGTTGTTGGTCCTGTTTTGAGCAATTGAGGAATCCTTATCCATAGCAATGTTGAAGATATTGGGATATTCCTCCTTGAGAGGTGTATTATTTCACTATCAATCCTTCTAGAACTTGATATACACACCATCCCCAGGTTACAAGGGAATTCCATGAGAGAATTTAGAGTCTATATTTTCAAGGCCCAACTCCATAAGGCAAATTTACGGTGTTTGAGCTCCAGTTGTTCTTTCTACCATGTTTAGCAATGATCACATCCTTATGAGACTACCATCAGCAGAGCCATATCTCTAATGCCATTTCATAAGTAAGGATTTGTTATGAATTGCCAGATCTTAACCCCAAGGCCCCCATTGCATTTTGGAAGCAAAACTTTGTCCCATTTTATCAAGTGGAACTTTTAAGTACTGCCATTGCCTTCCCATAGGAAATTTCTCATGATCCTCGCACCTTCTTTGGGATGGGAAGCAGGGACATAAATAGGTTGGTATACTATCTAGAATACTCTTGATAAGTGTGAGTCTTCCACCCAAAAGAGAGATATTGAAATTTTCGAGTAAATAATCTTTTCTCAAATTTCTCCGCCACCTCATTCCATATATCACAAACTTCAATTTGGCACACAAGGGGATGCCTAAATAAGTGCTAGAAAGTGAACCAATGTTGCACCACAAAATTTCTTCAAGATCCTCTGTGTTATTTACATCAGTAACGGGGATATATAATACTCTTCAACATGTTGATCTATAAACCTGATGATGTTTCAAAAGACATCAGTGTAAGATTTGGGTTAGAGGACTTGGACTTGTTTGCGTCACAAAGAATTAGAGCATCATCAACATATAGTAAGTGAGAAATGGTCAAAGTGTTTCCTGAGTTTGAACCCATACTAAATCCATGTATCCATTGCAACTGTCTAGCCTTTTCCAACATCTTGCATAGTCCTTCCATAGCCAAGATGAACATAAATGGGGAGAGAGGCTCTCCTTGTTTGATTCATTTTTGTGGAGAGAAAGCCCCCATTGGTCCTTTGTTTATCAAGAAATACTATGGACATACAATATCTGATCCATTTGGTGTCAAAGACCATTTTTTTCATAATAGAGAATCGATTTAACTTGTCAAAATACTTTTCTTAATCAAGCTTGCACATGAATCCAGGGACTCCTGATTTAATCCTTCAATCCATGACCTCATTAGCAATTAAGGATGGATCAATTATAGTCTTCCCTTGATAAATGCATTTGGTGACTGATAACTAGTTTCCTAGGTACCTTCTTCAACCTTTCTGGTAAAAGTTTGGCCACTATTTTATTGACATTGCCAACGAGACTTACCTCAATCTCCTCAGGAATCAATGAGGTGAAAGTGGCTTTACATGATCTCATCATATAGCAGTGTAAGTGGAAGTGATTGATTACCCCCAACATATTGGTTTTATGAACTCCCATGACTTTGGGAAGAAATCCATCATGGTGGGTAGGGATCTATAGAGATGTGGGGGAGGGAACCAAAGAGATATTTTGGGAGGAATTAGGGGTAGGTTTGTGGAGAAGGGATATTACTTGGGTGTTAGGTGAGATTTTAATTCTATAAGATCTTGGAGGAGAGAATGAGTTGTAGGGTGATTTTCTAGTGCCATGGAAGCGTTTTCGGCATTTAATGTTGTTCTTTACACGCTTGTCAAACTACATATACACTTGATCTCTATTTTGCAAGTCAATCAATTTGCGTGACCTTAACCTCATAACAAATTCAACTGTTTTTCGAGTAAACAAAAGCGTGTATGTTTTTGTCGAAAACCTAAATAATAAAGTGAAGCGTGATTAGGAAAATGTATACTAAGAATTATTTTCTTTCTCTTCAAATCCCAATAAGAATTAAGAAAAAAAAAAAATCTGTAACATTAGTTCACCTTCTTAAAGAGAAATTTTAATACAAATATTTTCTATATAAGAAAAGAATGAAATTATTTTCATTTGTCAAAAAAATGTTGAAAAACTGTACTTTTAACTATTCTCATAATAAGCAAAAAAAAGAGTTAAATCTTACAGTTGGATGCTCTCAATAAAGATTACAGTTTGACAATCGGGCACATGTCGATGTAGGTTATTATCGTCATTTTCCTCGTATCTGAATCTCACTCATCATCACAGCTACACAATCATCTCGTTTACACACTATAAAGTGAACCAATTTGTATGCTATACGCTACAATTTACCTATGTTCTAAAGGCATGTCTTAAATCCCTCTCTTTTCCATTCTTTAAGGTTGTTTTTCGGTTTAATTTCTTATTCGAGTTGGATCTTGATTCCAAAAGTGGTTGTGGGTATTAAGAGAATTTAATGTACACCTTGTGGAACTTTTCCCCTCTTTTTTGGCACTTGATGGAATTTAATTGCAGAAACAATTGAGTTTTGCCCATACAGGTTTGAATTTATGCTTGTCTGAGTTTTGTTTCTTGGTTTTCAGTATTTCAATTATTAGTGTGGTATGATCAAATGCAAATTTTTTGTGCTTAAAATTTAAATCTTTGTCGAGATTGGTTTTAATTTACTTGTGATTTATCATTTTGTTATCGTGATGATTCATTTCTCGCTGTGCTCCAATCGAGAACACAACTTCTTTTGGAATATTATTACAGTTTTCTTAATCTGCGTATGTTAAATGCAACTGGTGCTTCGGTTTTTCCGTCTTTTCTTTTTACAAAAAGAAATTGCGTTTCGGGCCATCTAGCCTGTAAACTCTAGATGCATGATTAGTAGTTTGAGAGATTGATGGGAAATTTTTTTTATTTATTTTGACGAATTAAAAAGTATCACTGAAAGCATCCAGAAGATGCAAAAGAGCAGTACATTTGAGCTTACAAATTTATGAAAAGAAAGTTAGTAGAACAACCTAACAAAATCTCAAAATTAAATTTCCTCGCTTTATTTGGAAAGCAATTGGAAAATGTAAGGATATTGGGTTGGAAGGGTATACTGTATTAGTTAGGATATTCATGACCTTAACTTTATTGAGAAATCACAGACATCACTGACAAAGTTGAGTAAGAGATGGCTTTAGTAGACACGGACCTCCCTCCTCTGGCCGCACAAACACACGCACACACATAGGGTCAGTGTTGGATTCCAGGTCATCAGGGTGTATCCTGGATTGTAAGAGAATGGGTGCACTTTACTATCCTTTGGTTTGATTCCATAAAATTTTATGATAAGCAAACTATAATGTATACTATTATAAAATAATATCATCGAATTTACAACTGTTGTGTGTGTGTAAATTAATCATAACCAACCACCAAGCTCTTGTCCTCCATAGCCTTGTTATAGAAACAACTAGACTCGGGAAAACACCATTCATGGCACGATAAGTATGAAGAGTAGTGGGTGGCTATCATACCCTTTGTATAACTCAGGGAGAATCACACCCGAAAAGCTAGCTATTAAAGTGGGTGAACCCAAGGTTATATAATCCCCACATCAACACATTTCTGTACCAATTTGGGTCTCAAGTCCCATACATATTTTGTGCTTTTAGGGGCTAAGTTTTAGTCTAAAATTACTTGTGTTTTTCAGCTTTTGTTGGAAGAGGATTGACAATCCATCAGTTTTACTGGCTAGTTTAGCTTTCAATTTAGAATTTAGTCATATATAGATCTGCTACTAACTATCATTGGATCTGTTGTTGAAGAGTTGTTATCAACACTCTATTTTTCTCAATTTATATGACACTTTATTTCAGGACATTACAAAATATTTGATGTCATTTCTCTAATTAATTTCTTACTGTAAGGATAAACTAGTATCACATTGATCATTAATTTACAACAACACTTCTTTATTCAGGTTAGAGATCATCAAAGTGAGTTCACATAGATCATTCATATGTCTAGGCTCTGTTTCCACGTCAATGGTGTGATAGTCTGATAGACGAAGATGCAACACTTGAGTTAAAGCCCTATAGTTGAAATGGCGGAGTGGTATGCAAGAAGGAAATTCATACCAGGGTGAAGGATAGGTTTTATAAGACAGTTGTGAGACCAAGAGTGGTGTATGTGTGGATGTTGTGTATCTGAGGTCCGACGTTATAAAAAAAATGAGTGTTGTAAAAATCTGAATGGTATGATGGTGTGTGTTCATACAAAACTAGACAAAATAAGTGATGATTATGCCAAGTTACAAAAATCACATGTAGAAGATAAAAGAAAAGAAGGCCCTGAATTATAGTTTGGAAATGTCTACGTTAGAAGTTCAAATGCACCGGTGTGACTCTATGATGGTTGAACGTTTTAAAATGGACGAGGTAAACAATTCTATCTCATGGACAAAGTTGTCTCAAAGGACTTACAAGTTCTTGAGATTCTTGTTGAATTAGCCAAAAAACAAAATATAAATGAAGCACAAGATCCATACTAATTCCAATGGTTAGGATTAAGGTTTATTTAATGTTGCTACACTTATGTTAGGTACTTTGTTTTCCAGGAGTCCTTTTAGTTCATTACTGATTTGTATTTCAGTAGTAAACATAGAAAAAACTTTAGTAATAGAGAATCCTTAGTAATTATCCTAAGATTGGAATGAAACTGCTCCAAATGGAATTAGAACCCGGGTAGAGCGCAATGGTTACAAAGAAACTACACATTTGAGATTAAGGCATAGTTGTTGTTGTATGAACCGCACAAGTTTAAGGAATTCATTCAACGAATTGTAGTCAAACTTTGACATGGTGTTTTTTCCTTTCACCTAACTTTTTAATAACTACTACTCTTTGCTAATATACCCCAATGAAATTAGCTATTTTATTTTCATTCCCATAGAAGAGGTGGAGTATTAAGTTTTTGCATTCCCTTCTATTTGATTCCTGGAAACTATATGCATCTTTGTTAGCAGAGACTAGTCTCATTCCCCATACTATTTGTACTTGTCTTGTTCTTCAAAATATATAACAACTCTTCAGCTTTTCCGTCCTTCTGCTCAGGACATTGAATGTTCCTCTTTAGGGAATTTTATGTCCAGATCAATGTAACTGCGTCCTTTTTTGTATAATTTTCTTTTAGTAATGATTATTTTCATCACTTAAAATGTGATGCTTCCAACAGCTATGGCATCAAGAACTTACTTCTCTCTTGTTATCTACAACCAACTTAAGTTCCAGTTCATACTTTCCTAGTTTCTTCACTTTTGGGCACCCCAGTACTCCTCAGATGTATTTGTACATTCTTCTATGTTTCTTTGTATTGCAGGGCTCAACTTTTTATTCTTCATGATCTGAGTATATTCACAAGAATACAAAATGGCGATCAACAACATTAATTTGACGTCAGGAATTCAAATATTCTTCATGGATAAAGAGACGTAATAACCTTTCTTGTTTCTACATGAGTTTAGGAGATTGGGGTTTTTGTGATGGAGGAAGGAGATTCTCCTGTAACGATCTGGGAGGACCTCGATAATGATATCTTGGTGAAGATACTCCAATCTTTCGACATTTTTGAATTGTCTGCTGGACTTGCTCATGTTTGTAATGCGTGGCGATTGGCTTGTTGTGATCAACTTCCCTTGAAGACGCTGGACTTGTCGGTACTAAAATCAAACTTTATAAAAAAATATTCACTTCTTTGTTGAGTAATTTTACACTTTATTGAAAATCAGTGTTTGACTATGAAAATTCTAAATCCAATTTAAATTTTAAAGTTATATTTCAAATTGGAAACGACTTATAACCTGTTTTCCAACTCATTTTTCACTTTTAAAGTTGTATCTAAAATTTGAGTAGTACATTCAAGCATGAATATATATGGCCAAACGCCTACTTATTCAGGAGAAGCAAAAATACTGTGAAAATGAACAAGACAACTAAATTAGATTTCCTCTTTTTTCAGGTGTCCACGGCTTAAACGCCTTGTTATGCTTTCTTGGAACAAAATAAAAAAGCGAACGATATGCAGGGCTATTCATATATGGAAAGATCTTGAATCACTAACAATGCCTAGTATTGCACATGTCATCGAGGAAATTGCCAGGAGTTGCCAATGATTTTCTGAGCTCAAGATGATGGCTCCCAGTGATATGTTGTTTGCATTTACACTAGTATCACTTCTTCCAAACTTGGAAGTATTGAGTGTGAGGTGCACGGTGTTATCTAAACCTTCTTTGGTTATTATATTGGAGGGGTTAAAAAAGTTGAAAGTGTTCAACATATCTCACTGCATAATTACTGATGGAGTTTCAATATAAAAAGAAGAGTGAAGCTGTTGTGATGGAAAAAGGAGATTCTCCTGTAAGGAAATGGGAGGACCTTGATATTAATATCTGGGTGAAGATACTCCAGTCCTTTGACCTTTTCCAGTTGATATATGTAATTCCTCATGTTTGTCGTGCATGGCAATTGGCTTGTTCTGATCAACTTCTTTGGAAAATGCTGGACTTATCGGTATTGCAATCAAATGTCATCAGAATCTCGAGGAAGCCTTACGTATATGTCTACAGTCCGTCTCAAGAAAAATTGACCCGACTCCTAAATATTTGCTTGAACCTCAGTCGTGGAAACATACAAACGTTGATCTTCCATCATAATTTGTATGTTAATGACAATCAGTTCACTTTTACTGCCAAGAGGTATTCCCCCAATAAACTTTCATCTTTATATAGTATTATAATTATAACTCAAATCAAGAAACTGTACAACAAGCATCGTTTCAGAGATATCAGATGTCCTATGATTTTCCATTATTCTTAGAGAAGCAAAATTTACTGTAAAAATGAATAAGACAACTAATTAGATCTCCTCTTTTTCAGATATCAACGGGTTAAACGCCTTGTTATGCCTTCTTGGAACAAAATAAAAAAGTGAACAATATGCAGGGTTATTCATATATGGAAAGATCTTGAATCACTAACGAGGCCTAGTGTAAAAAATCCTGCATGTCATTGAAGAAAATGCCAGGAGTTGCAAAAAAATTTCTGAGCTCAAGATAATAGGGCCCGGTGATATGTTGTTTACATCTGTATTGGTATCATTTCTTCCAAACTTGAAACTGTTGAGAGGTGCACGATGTTATCTAAACCTTCTTTTTATTATCTTGGAGGAGTTAAAAAAGTTGAAAGTGCTCAACACATCTCATTGCATAATTACTGAAGACCCTCCACCCGCACCGATGAAAATTCTGACCAAGCTTGATGAATCAATTCTTGAAAAAGCATCTAGGTTAGACAAACTCCTAACCCTAATAACTGACTCATGCATCAAGTGTCAGCACACTCTAAATGATGAAGGGCTGATGAGGTGGTATGAGAATGAAGAAGACCTCTGGAAAGTGGATGAGGTGAGATCTCTTGCAATTTGACAACTTTAAGAATGCACTGCTTCATGAGTTAAAGGTCCAGTAAAATGTGTAAACCTGTGTATATGAAACATATGTATAAGTGTGAAGAAGACCACTGGAAAGTGGATGAGGTGAGATCTCTTGCAATTTGACAAATTTAAGAATGTATTGCTTTATGAGTTAAAAGGTTCAGTACAATGTGTATAGTTGTGTATATGAAACATAGTCTCTATATTTGGCCTATTTTATTTTATTTTTAAAAAGGACTCTTTCCTATTTTAGCAACAATTTAATTTGAACGATCCACCTGACATGTTTAAGACCTCAATATTAAAGGACATCTTAAATCTTAATACATTTGACATATCTTTAATTTAAGACCACAAGATTCAAAAAAATTGTATACTTTCTTGAACTTCTGCTCTCGTGTTGTAATTTTGTAAGTGTTAAATCTATTCTCTTTAACAGACTTGTATCCATTTACATATGTATTGTTGAGCATTGTAAGCTCACTCTTCTAGCACCGTTTGGTAAGTTTCATATCTAAATTATTAGGTATTTGCAGAATACTCCTTAATTAGCATAAACTCATAATAAAATATTCCTTAGAGGAAAATGACATGCTATGTGAAGATCACGGTTCAAAAGCTTCTCCAAAGAGTTTCAAGTGGCAATACACGCATAGAAATTTTGTTGAGTGAAAAGTTTAGAACTCTTTCAAACTACCACTGTTTCGTGAGTTTCATACATAAATAATTAGATATTTAAAGAATTTCGTGAACCACCATGAACTTGTTGTGTTAGGTGAATTCATTTTTAAGACTTTTTTTCATTTTCCATGTGTCTCTCAATAAGGTATTTCAAATATTTGTATAAAGTTATATAAAATTGAATAAATAGACACACATATTCTAATGGCATAATACAAATAAGTTGTAGTGTATCTTATGTTAATTGTCATGTAGAACGTGTGTGACTATTCGTTCAACTTTATAGAATTTTACTAGTTGTTTCTCTCTTTAGAAATAGAACTAGAAATTAAGTGAGAGGATAAAGGAAAATATGATGTGGAGATAGTAGGAGTGATTGTATCAATGGATCAATGTTTAGAGGGGAAAATATTATTATATTATATGGCATTGGAATTAAAGTGGATGAATAAAGTAAGAAATGTGCTTCATGGCGGCTATTAGCTCCAACTGCAAATTGGATGAAAATAAATTAAGAAAAATATGACTCATGGCGGCTATTAGCTCCATTCTGCAAGTTGTATACATGATTTCGGAATGTTGGTGGACCCAACTATTGCTCTGTTATTGACTTCATATCTGAATTAATATTTTCTCCCCAACATAATTTCTTGTATAAAAGTTTTTAAAAATTATAATAATTAGCTAATACATTTTATTAGAATTCTTTTTAAAAAGTTAAATCCATAAAATCTAAATTTGGAATATGTAAAACCTGCACTTGCCTCTTCGGAACTTCTTTTAATTAAATGAATCACTCATATTTTTTAAAGACGAAATTTCAAAAACAGCTTAGATTGAAACACAATAAGGCTTTTTAACTATAGTTTACTTAACTTCAATTTGTACCTACATATGTTATAATGAGGAGAGAGGCTAGCCAGATTGGGAGAGGAAGCAGCGTGGCAAGCAAAATTGGGAGAGGGAGGAGAGAGGTGAGCGAAAGAGAGAACATATAGATGAGAGAGGCGAATTGTATATTGTATATCTATGGGATAATTGTATATATGTAACTAGTATAATCATATCATCTAACATAAATTGTTAAAAATCACTCTTTAATTTTCTATTTTTAATTATATATTGAGAATGTCCTCTCATATACGTTGGCCTGATTTTTTTTCCCATGTCCAACACATGAAAATATTCTTAATAATAAGTGAAAATGAGACTCAAATCCAATATCTTTATTTGCTCTAATCTCATATTGAAGACCATCTCAATTATCATCATCAAAGTTTCAAAAACAAAAAACTTTATTTACTTACTTGTCTTTTCAATAAAAGCAAAGTTGAATTAATATCAATCGTGACAAAGAATGCACATCAATGCTAATAATGTGGTTATAGTATGGATAAGGACTTAGGAGTGTCAAAACAATTCTTAAAACCGACGAAGTCGAACCTAACCCAATCAATTATTAATTTTTAAAACCAAAATTGTAGGATTTTAATGTATATTTATAATCATATTAGGATAAGTTATTTATTTTATAAAAAATATCAAAAATTTATCGAATGGTACCAAATAAATTTATATATATATATATTTCTAACTTTAAATTCAAACAAACGTAGTGTAGGCTCACATATTTCATTCCTTATAACCAAAATTTATTTCTATTAATATAATCTGTCATTTACCATATAATTAGGACTTATAATTTGAATTTATTTTTCCAAAAAATAAAGGAAAAAACTTTTTTTTCTATTTGTATTTGGCTTTATTATAGTGAATAATTTACAAAATCAAGAATGAATCCCTTCAAATTAGAGTTCAAAAAAATTACTAACTAAACTTTCATCGATGAACTAACACAACTCAAATCAGCCCTCTTTTGAATACCTAAATCGAGCCCTTCCGTTGTCCGCTCCTAACGGATACCTAAATCGAGGCAATTCAAATCAGCCCTCTTTTCCCCGCCTTATGCATTATAGTTTCTTCTTCGTTTTCTTGAAGAATAACAACTTCCATATTTTTCACAGTTACCAGTAGCGGCTTTCTTCTTCGTTCTCTTGAAGAACAGGGTGATCAAAAGACATTTTATATTAGACGGAGGAGAAGACCACAACCCAGAAAAGGCGTTCATCTGTGGCGAAGAAACAAGCAATGGCGGCGAATTCATTGGGGTTGGAGAATAATCAGACCGGAAAATTGAATGCTGCAGCGGCCAAGAAACGACCGGTACTTTCTAATATCTCGAATCATACAACTGTCTCTGCTCGTAACTCGATTTCTCGTTCCTCTAAACTTGTCGGTCTTTCTCTGATTTTAGTCTCTGTTTATTATGTGTACTTGTAGGAAAATAATTTGAATACTGGGTTTTATCTTGTTTTATGTATTTTTTTTATTACTGGTTTGATGATTCACTTTTTTGTTTGTTGGTTATGGGGTTTGTTGCGTAAATTTGTGTACGGAAGGAAAATGTAGGTGGGTTTTGTGATTTCTTTTTTTGGGATTTTCTTTCTTGGATTAAATAAGTAAAATGGTTAATGTTACATTGGGTGTCGTAAAAAATGATTGAAGATTCTGGGTAAACGTTGGTTTGAGAAAATCAAATGAAGCGATTTAAGGGTTTTGATATGCAAGGATTTGCGGGATTTCTAAAAAAAAATTGGTCGAGATTGTTGGAAGTTGAATTCCTTGTTTATTTTGACTTCCCTTGTATAAACAAGTTCACTGTTTTATCTTTTTAAAAATTATGTTGTATTCTTTTAATGGTTAAAAAGTATTATGAATGGAAAATTTGAAACATCTTCCCCCAATTTATTTCTGATGCACCGTCTCATATTGTCGTTGATTCTGCATCATAACAAACCTATTCTTGGAGGCCTACCAATTGTGTCATCATTTGAAGTGTAATCTTCCAAGCTTCTTTCGATTGTTTTAGAAGTTCAGATTTTCATCTGTAATTACCGTTTGCTTCTTTTGACAAAGCGAGTCAGGAGTCTATTCCTCATTCTATTCAAATTGGAACATGGTGGATGTATCCTAAATAAATACGTAACAGATTAGAGATTATTCCCTAAATCTATAAAACTGTTCCCTATCCTACAAACCTTTCTTGATTCTCTTGTTATACATTTTCCATGAGTGCTAGTGGAACGTTCAACACCTTTCTTCTTCACTATCTTGTAAAGGTCCAGTTGGGATAACCTTATATAAAACATAAGAACTCCTTGAAATTGGCAATGTGAGTGAATCGGTTACCTACTTGGCAGCTCATAATGACTTCTTACAACGGAAATCATAGCGAGCAATTTCTCCTATGTTTGGATAAAATGGTCTTAAAAGATAAGACAAGTAGTACATACAATAGCGAATCGTGAGGCAACTTTCTCCGATTTGGTAGAGAAATGAGCTAGCGACTGCGATTAGGTAAAGGGCAGCCTTTTTGTTTCTTTTGTTTATCTGTCCTCTTTGCTTTTTGAACATTTGAAGAAAGTTTTAATGTTAATAGGCTGAAGAAAATTTTCTGCTTTACAAATGCACATAGTAGCTATTGAAAAATGTTGTCTTCTTCGTTTACATGATCTTTTGAATCTGGATTAGCTTAACTAAGTTTGTTTGTCCTCGTCTATATAATAAGTTGTCCCTAAAGTTTGTCTAGAATCAGTGTTTCGATCATTATTTTGGTTTCAAGTGTATTCATTAAATAATTTTTCTCCAGTTAATAGTTGGCTCTTTTTTGAGAGCATGAATGTATATTTCTCCTTCTTTTAAAGATATTTTGATGAAGTTTGTGTTTATTTCTTCCTTCTCTTATATAGTTAACAATCATTTATATAGTGAAAAGTGCTGCAAAGTTCTAGTCTTTTAGTTGGCAGTTTAGTAGCTTTAGACAACAGATTGGTGATTGTGATTCCAACAAGAATTCAGGTTGGGAATTTCACTTCAGTAAAAAATATTTTGACCATTCATTGATATTATGCCTTGACCCTTTTCTTGGTATTGTTGAAATTGTTGTCCTTTGGTTGCATATGAGTAGCTTTAAACCATTCACTAGTAACTGTTTCGACCCTTTTGAGCCTCTCTTGTTACTCTGAAAACCGTTGCAAAGTTCTAGTCTTTTAGTTGCAATTCAATATTTCTTTTTGACCATTCATATATATATGGCTCTACCCTTTTCTTGATAAGTGTTGACATTGTTGCCAAATTTTTGTCCTTTAGTTGCAGATCAGTAGCTTTCAACCATTCTCTAGTAACCGGCTCAACCCTTATCTTTGTTATAGTGAAAATTGCTGAGATTGTAGTCTTTCAGTTGCAATTCAGTAGCTTTAGACCCGTTCTTTGTTATTTGCATGCCCTTTTTAATTCTATTGTTGAGGCTGTTGCCAGGTTTTGTTTAT
Source organism: Solanum lignicaule (assembly GCA_029582545.1). Taxonomy (NCBI): domain Eukaryota; kingdom Viridiplantae; phylum Streptophyta; class Magnoliopsida; order Solanales; family Solanaceae; genus Solanum; species Solanum lignicaule. The sequence continues at coordinate 51,710 of JAJOOF010067522.1, forward strand.
TGGAAAAGCTAAATATACCCTTTGGTCAAAGCAACGGATGGTGGTGATGAGCTGCTATAAACTTAGGTAAGGATGCTTTGAAAGATGCAAGCTTTACCATTTACTACATGGATTATAGTGCAGGTCACGATTATATAGGTCAATCCAGTATTTAGAGTCAGCGGATGCACCTAGTGTCAAGATTTTCACATATACATGAAAAACATTTAACCTTATATAAGGTTCGGATGAACCCCATTCCGTTCCTCTAGTTCTTTCCTTGGGTGCATCAGACAGTTGGTTCATGATATGTTGGATCTACCGCTGATTGGGTAGGAGTATTTGCAAATTTGTACTATAGGGGAAGTGTGTTGTACTAGCATTACTATATGTTGCATAATTGGAATCAGGATAATGCGGATGTGGTTGTCACCTGTCAGAATTAAGGCCAATCCAGTATTTAAAGTCAGTGGGTGCACCTAGTGGTGGAGACAAGATTTTCATATATACATAAAAAAAAATTAACCTTATGCAAGGTTCGGATCTAGCTTTGTCCCTGGGTGCATAATTTATATCCTTTGTTTCTTGAGAATGAGTTTGTTTGAGGATCGAGAAAAGAAAGGAGTAATCGACAGCTTTGTGGAAGTTTAGAGGTAGTATGCTTAGGCTTCAAAATGAGGACTCCAATGATAAGTAAATTAGATGTGAAACTTGATCAAGTAGTTTTCGACCATTCACTAGTAACTGGTTCGACCCTTTTGAGCCTTTCTTGTTATTGTGAAAACTGTTGCAAAGTTCTAGTCTTTGCAATTCAATATTTCTTCTTGACCATTCATTGATATATAGCTCTACCCTTTTCTTGATAAGTCTTGAAATTGTTGCCAAATTTCTGTCCTTTAGTTGCAGATCAGTAGCTTTAGACCCGTTCTTTGATATTTGCTTGACCCTTCTTAATTATATTGTTGAGGTTGTGGCAAAATTTTGTTTTTTAGTTTCTGTAGTTAAGAACTGGAAAGCTAACATTTACCCTTTGAATCTAAGCAACCGATGGTGGTGTGATAAACTGTAAAATTTACCATTTACTACATGGATTATAGTGTAGGTCATGGTTATATAGGCCATATCCGGTATTTAGAGTCAGTGGGTGCACCAAGTGGCGGTGTCAAGATTTTCACATATACATGAAAACATGTAACCTTATATAAGGTTCAGATGAACCCCCTTCTGTCCCTTTTGCTCTGCCCCTGGGTGCATCAGATAGTAATTGGTTCATGGTATGCTGGATCTACTGTTGATTAGGTAGGTGAGTATTTGCAAATTTGTACTATAGGGAAAGTGTGTTGTACTAGCATTACTCTCTGATGTATAATTGGAATTAGGATAACGCGGATGTGGTTGTCACTTGTCAGAATTTAACCATTGGCTGGTTTAAAAAGAAAGTGTTTGTTGTTACAATCACTGAGTGCTTTAGGGAGATCTTTACTGGTTTTAGAGGCCCGAAAAAGAAGAAGAAAGAAAAAGGACCAAGTATCAATTTTATTTGGGTTCTTCTTTAGAGTCAGCTGCTTAATCCAATCTTGGTTTTGCTTGGTAGCATCCATCATTCCTTGAGAATGAATCTGTTTGAGTATCGTCTCGAGAAACAAAAGGAGAAATAGATAGCTTTTTTGTTCCAAGTCATCTTCAATGGACACTTTTTCTCATTGTCCTTTGGCTGTTCAACAATTTATAGCAAGAGTTAACTGTAAATCGACAATCCTTTTTTGTTTTCCACCATAGCTTATTTGTTTCCATTAATAAACTTTTCTCCAACTTTGGTCCAATTTGAAAAAGAAAATGTGTTTTCATCCATCTACTATTGATGCTTCCTCTGTTTAGGGAAATTCCCTGATTAAAATACTACAAGCAGTTTGAGGATGCCCTTATCGATCATTGACATTAGTTTAAGGTTCCTAGCTCAGAATTTTAGGTCTGTCGGAGTCCTTAGTAACAGTTTTAGTCCTTAGTAATGCCTCGAGTCACAACGCCTTAAGGCCGGGATGGGAGGGCCTTGGGGTACGACACCTCGAGTCCGGGGTGGAAGGGGCCTTAGGGTAAAGCGCTTCGAGGCCGGGAGGGGGAGGGGGGAGGGAGGAGAGGGCTTGACGCCTCGAGGCCGGGAGGAGGAGGGGGGAGGGAGGAGAGGGCTTGACGCCTCGAGGCCGGGTAAGGAGGCGGGCCGCGAGGCAC